>JAQGBE010000952.1:0-13497 GCA_034698225.1 Scheloribates latipes | reverse complement strand
TGGTAAACTAACCATTAGCGTAAAGTAAAAGCTCTGTCAAAGTCTTGTTTACGCTATCGATAGTTCTCTGTATTCACGACGTTTTGAATGCAGTTCCTTAAAGATAATATTGACTCGAGTCTAACGAGAAGCAAAACCTGGTATCAATCGGTGAGTTCATTCACAGATCATATGGCCATCAGCTCAATACGATCTAGATGATCTAGATGGTGATCGCATTTGTTTGTCTTTGTTGATCGTCGACCAACAGAGACATCTAAGCCAAGATGTTTGCTCAACAATAACTTTTGCCGGCAGCGCAAGTGAAGGAGTGGAGCGACAAATTGAATTAGCTAGTTCCAGCGCGATAGTCACCCTGGGATGAGGTGCTCTGGGCTGGCACTGTCTGTATTTGCTGAATATCTAATCGTTTAATGGATTCATAGAATAAAAGACTAGAATTCATTCGTTTAGACTCTTCTTTGCGAAGAGAAAATATATTCTAATAGCGATACAAATATAAGAGACAGAAAAAACAAAATGATGAAACATGTTATGACTCTCTTTTAACTCTTGGTCTTTGGCTCATAAAGCGTGTCATCCGAAAAATGAGACTAGCTCACTTTATGGTGATGACCCATTTCACTATTTCACAATCATCATGCTAATATTTGGATCTCATAAACTTTTTATCTGTTTATTTGGAATTTAATCTTGTATATTCCAAGTTAACATTTAATACCTGGCTTTACATTACGCTCTGATAAGTTGTTTTTAGATTCATTATAAGACCATTAGTTTTAGAAAGTAATGCATTACAAAACAAGACTATTAATTCGTTTGAACATTTACCTACCGATCCCACTGACATATAAATACCGTAATTGTAAGTAAAATTAGGAAAATTATTGAAAATTTTACTACAATAGTCAGTTAAAACCCGTCCAATTTCTCTAGTTTTGATAATGAAAATGCCTCATTTCGTGATAATTTGAGATTGAAGATTTTCTTTCAATTGATTGATAAAATTGATTATTCAAGTCTATTTATAAAGACTATTACAGTCGACTCTCCCAATAGTTGACTACTTGGTGGACGCGAATTCGGTCAACTATTGGGAAAAGTCAACTATTGGGAGATTTTACGTCATCTCCTTATCATTACGTCTATGGACAAGAAACCACGTGCCTTGGTCAACTATTCGGAGAGTCAACTATTGGGAGAGGAACTATTCGGAGAGTCGACTGTATAAAGATTTTATTGCACAACAGTGAAACATCAGTGACTTCAGAGTTCTATTTAACTGTCAGTGAAACTTTAATTTAGGAAAATCTGTTGGTGAAATGTACTATCTCTTTGCTGTAATTGCATCTAAGCACAATTACAGCCAGATCGAATTTCAGTTACTATTATAGTAATTCTATGTCAGTGGGATCGGTGATTCCTACTTGAGTTATGTTCTCAAAGCCGAGGTCTCTCTCTCCCTCTCCGGCGTTCTATTGATTTAATTAACGATTACTTTTAAAAAATGTTTTTCTTTGGGCAATAATCTAATTGTAAGTGAAATCTGTGTTCACATCGAAAGCCAATTAATACCAGAATTAAAATAACAATTGTTTCGAATAGCAATTCATTTGACGACTAATCCCAAAGCGAATAAAATGTTTGCGAATTATAATTTTAAAATATTAACGTCAAAACGGATTAACACAAAAATTCGAATATTAATCATCAATTATGAGACCATTAATATCAAAATTAACGACAGATAACCTACAATCAGAAGCGTATTCTACATTTTGTCGAGTTTGTCTTGCTCAATTCATCAAACTACTCTGTTTTCCAGAGAGATATAGAGATAAACAAGTTAAATTAGATCCGTTTTCTACTTTAGAAGGAATTCAACGCTAAATATTGCATCAATTGGTCGGCACTGACCCTTCTCTCAAGTAATAACATTTTATTCGGTTTTGCTTTCTTCACGATATTTTACTTTTACTCTAAAGGCATAGAAATTATAATAACCGATCGGTAAATAATTGATAAATGAATTCATAACTAGGACTAAGTTAAAAGTTTTATGAGATTTAGAATATTCTCTTCACTCATATCGCAAATAATCCGCAGAGAATTGATCAAAAACTAGGAATAGATTATCGAGTGATCACAGTGTAGGCGAGAGCACACTGTCCTGTCCTGTCCTGTCCTTGGTGAATATTTAAATCATAATCAATCACTTGTTACATAAAGACATTTTAATTCGAAACTAAGACTTGAAATAACAATATTTAATGGCATTCAATTGAGAATAGTTTTCATTGTCGCTCAGAATCTGGGGTTAAATGTAATTATAAAAGTTGCGATCAAAAGATTTCGGAACTAATTCAATGCAAACTTCTTCACTCCTAATTGAAAACGATTTTGTTTTCTAATGATATTAAGTAAACGATTGGCATATAATAAGGGACTAACCATTTAGACTCAGCACAAGAGTCCGACAGTCGAGGGGTTCGATGGCGAGTGAAGTGCCGTTCGTTACCGTAATTGCGATTAACAGCAAAACTGATAATGACTTTAAGCACAATATTATCATATTTGGTGTCGATTTGCGATATTATCTACAGTGGAATGACAGGAGTGACGGGTCTGACGATGGACTGTGCGATGGAGTGATGGCTTCGGTCACTACCAGTGATACCGCGTCTGTCGGGCTGTGTCGGCGAAGGTCTCAACTTTTAGATCATTGGAGATGCTCTTTCCACAAACTTTTGGCCAGTCGTGTGCTCTCTGTCACGAAGTTCGAAGAAGAGCTCTGAACGAGTGTCGGATCAGCTCTTGTTTTATATTGAACGCCGACACCAACCGAAGCAAACCAACCAAACATCAGGACATACGTGACGTATACAAACCGCTCTGAGATCTCTCCTATTATCTCGAATACTATAGGATTTTCGGTTTGAATGTATGCGCGCATCGGATGAGAGAGAGAGAGAGAGAGAGAGAGAGAGAGAGAGAGAGAGAGAGAGAGAGAGAGAGAGAGAGAGTTCTTTGGCTTAGTTTTGCTTAAATTTCATTGGAATCACTCTAATTGAACCAGATAATCTTTCACATTTTAATCGAACATAAAGCTATTCCCCCAATGAACAATATTTAGCTCGTGACCACAGTGATGGATTATTTGATGGTGAATTAATATGTATGTCGAAGAAGTAAGCGATTTATATAAGAAATAGTACAGAGGATAGCAAACAGTTTTTTCGGACACACTTTACCATGAGTATCTTGGTAATTACATTGTATATCAAAAACTTTATCTTGTCACTTTAAAGGGTATTCAGGCAAGTATTTACAGTATAAAAATTTAAGCCCTGAATCTCAAGGTGACAATTTGGCAAGGTAAAAAGTAAAATTCAATTGTGTAAGTGTGTTATGCATTTGCTCCTAACTTCAAGGCTTACAATGACCGCTTAATGGCAACTAACCTCACTCACTATGATTAACTAGATTTTCATTTTGATTCATGAGTTTTGATTGCATTTGGACTTTAATTTTGGAGTTTGTTTCTAAATCAATGGAGTGTTTGGCTCAATGTGCTCGACAACACTAATAATTATCATGTCATTAATTCATCTCATTTGATTACAATTACATCAATTTTTAGAATAAAAATTAATGTAATCAAGAATATATTAAATTGAAATCAAATGAGTTGAATTAAGACACGATAATTATTATTGTTGTCGAGCACATTGAGCCAAAAACTCCATTGATTTCAGAAGAAACTCCAAATATATTTAAACTCGAAAGTGCCAGAAAAAATCGTTTGTAGCCCTCTTTAGTATTTCGGATCAATGGATGCAATGAATTTTAATTTGCATTATTTTCCACACAAATTCCTGTTCACCCTATGAAGTAGTAATTTCTAATTAATACTTTGTCTATGAATAAGTAATTAAAATAAATGACCAAAGAATGGACAGCAAAAAAAACAAGATAACATATTTATACTATAAGTGAGTGATACTAAAAATATGTTCGCTCAGACTTATTAGTATGAATCAAACAAAAGTTAACTTACAATATTCAATATCTCTTCTACCGATGTGTGTAATCATATTTATCTGAAATGACACGAATCGGAACTACGAGTGTCTGTGTGTGTGTTTGTGTCCATTGACTAGCGCTCACCATCACCATCACCATAACCAAGCTCAATTTCTCTAATGTATCTAATTTTGGACTCATTTAAATATTCGAAAAAGTTGTGTTATATAATAGTAATAGAGTGGCAAGATCAAACTTGAGCTGATGGTTGATTATCTCATTGGCAACACTCCTCAACACATCTCCACAACAGTTTTCAACATAAAGTTTACTCACTATTACTGGCCTAATAAAAAATGTATTGTAATAAATGTAAATTAAGTTTGGGTTTTGTCTCACATCAACTAATTTCAATAAAACTAACGATAAGTTTATTCATAAACTCTTTTTTCAGCTTTTAATGAACTAATTATACAAAAAAGCAGTCAATTGTTTCACTACTCTATCAGCGGTGGTATCGAACAGAAGCTCAGAACCAATGAGACTAAGACTTAGCGAACATCTGGGAAATGGATCTCCGGTTGCATTAAGCTCTTGATCAGTCACTTTCGTCATAAACCACATCCAATGGCAAACCATTTATTTACGCCGAAGTGAGTCAATCATTGTTTTATTTAATCAAAAAGCACTCGATATTAGACTCCAGTGTCGTCACATGTGTCACAACATTAGCATAGATAGTGAAACGTATCGCTAATCTCATCAAACATTGTGAGCTTTGGCCACAAACCCGAGTATATTGTGCTCGAGTCAAATGTTTTTCGCTTTCCTTTGTCTGTGAAACAAATGAATCGAAATCGTGGAAAATCAAAATTTTTAGACAAATATATCGTAAAACACAAATTGATATCTCATTTGTTGTGAAAACGATAATATTGTAAATTATATTTAGGACTTAAATCGTTTGAATAAATAACGAGACATTACTTTGACTCAACAGTTGAGCCATCGTTTGGTTATATATTTTGTCGAACATTTGCAGCATTTTTTGCCAAAAACAAACAGAGATTATTGGAGCAGAAAATGATATTAAATAATAAAAAAGTGATGCGATTTCGCTGCTCTGAGCCCTCATTCAATAGAGCGCTCAACTCAAGAGAGTCGTATACATTGACTCGATTTAAAGTCATTATAAAACTAGAAAATTGTCACACATTTTGTCAGCTCTTCTGATCTCAGGATTTAATTTGAGAACTAATTCTGGTCTGACTTTCGAATGGATCGACGGCTTCGTCTCCTCCGCCGCATCGCAAGCGAGCCGTCAATCGTAAGCTCTATTGAGCGAAGCCTTTGATGGCCATCAATGCGAATGTGTCTTCAATTGCATACAATTGTAATCAATATTAATAGAAAGTAAATTACAATCCAATCATTATATGCTTTACTGTATGTCCTCTCAGTAAACAACGATTCCGTTTGCGTTTGGCTTTCGGTTTAATGTCTAATTCGAGCGCTTTATGTCTTAACACAGGAATTAACTGCTGTTTCGCTATTCACCAGAATTCGGTCGATCGGCAAATAAATTGTTGATTAGCTCTGATCACAGCTATTAGGCTATTGTTTTGTGCGCCACAGCTCACCATCGCTTGCATAAGCCTCCGATCGTTCGGCCATTTGGCTCCTGTTTGCCGAATATAAAGTGAGCCCACGTTCGACCTTATAATTGGCTCCATTCAAATGAGCCAGAATTAGAAATGCGAAACGAGCCAAGGCTACAATCGACACAAGTCAGTGGCAATACCGGTGTCGCCGATCACTGATCACTTGTGACTCCAGTGACCACTCGATTGACTCGGAGCTTGTTTTACTCACATCTGTTTTATTCTCATTAAATGTCTACAAGTTTCGAAAGAATGGGTACAAAAGATAATTAATAAATAAGTAATAATTATCTAAACTAGTAATTAACTACATTTACTGCTGAGAAAGTCAATACTTGTTCACTCAATCAATTGAAACTTCGCTTACTTGTATTGGCACTCAAATCATACTTCACTGTAAAACACCATTCATTAGGTCTGCGATTCACAGTTTTACTGAAACATTTAGCCCACCATTACATCTGCCAATCGATGTCTCATTCATTGATTGTCTGCCAGAGTTGGCCATCGATTGCACATCTCGTGTGACTCGCATTTGAATTAACAAAATGCAAAATATTGTTAAATATTTGATTTGTCTGTCAGACAATCGCAAAGTTGTAAATAGAGTGCAGACGAATGCATGGCTTCGACCGATCGCTAGAATCACAATGACATCAATTCAGCCAATAATCAGACCATTCATTCATTCATGTGTTTAACTATTAATCACTGAATTTGTTTAATACAAAAATGAAAATAATTTGAAATTCTGTTCATTTCGATAAAATTTAATTTACACCGAGTGTTTAGATGATGAGCAAGGCAATCAATGCGCTCATTGGCAGCCTGCGAGCAATACAAACAATCTTGCTCGTTGTTTGGCCATTAAAACAGTTTAATTTATACTTATGTTTTGCTAAATATTTCATTGAAACTAATGAATGGATTACCTATGGAGTAACCAATAGGAGGGCTGTTATGAGTGTTGAGGACAGCACTCGATGTGAGTCACACTTTCGTAACACAATTTGTCTCACATTTTGGTGTTCGTGTCAAACGTGACGATAATTCACAGAATCCAACTAAATATGGTCGAGATTGCTATTATTGAAAGATGTGGGATACTTTAATGCGATCTAAAGTCAGAAATAGATGAAACAGAACAGTGATTGACCAAGTTTTTGTATGACTTACCGAGATAGTGGTGTACTTGGTCAACAGACTGAAGAGTAATCAAGTTTTAATTGAGTTTTATCGCCGAAACATAACCGAGAATAATGTCCGTCGTATATGACCTCAATTTATTCAATCAAAAATAGTAATTAATTGAATTACACATTAATTATTTATTTTTGAGACACTGAACGCCTATTTCTCTATAGGTTAACGAAGTTTTATAACTCCCGCCCGACTGAGAGCCAAATCTTTGATTTTTCGGCTGAAATTTATAGTAAATCAGAAGTGGGTGAACACAATATCACGCGATTCGCTACTCATCTAAACCTAATTAGTTTCAGTAATTATATTCAAGTCTGGAATTTATATTAAATTCTTCCGAAAAATTCAATATTAGTTCTGAACTATTGAACAAAATAATGTTTTAACGCGAATCACAATCACTATAAATAAGTGAATCACTTAATAGACTAATTGATGTGAACTTTAACCCAAATTCTTTCGCTAATCAAACAATAAAAAATGTTTTCAATGTATTAATTGGCTCTATAATCATCAAAATTTTCACATTTTAACTCGATTTCCCAATTATTGTTTGAAATCAAATAAACAGTTTTCCTCAACAAACTTGAAAATGAATTTCAAGTCATTGTTTTGAATCTAGCAATTGTTAGCATTGCGTCAGACCAGTGACAGATCGAAGTCACTGGCGATCAATGGCAACACAGCGGACAACCGAAGCGCTGGTCTTCGAGCGCTACAAACTGGAACAGGTGATTGGCTCGGGTTCGTTCGGTGAGATGAGACAGGGCAAGGATGTATACAATGGACAGTTGGTAGCTATCAAACTCGAGCTCATCCGAGAGGGAAAGTCGACGCCTTTGGCCGAAGAGTACCGCTATTACCAGATGTTGCCGAAAGGCGTCGACGGCTTCCCAGAGATCTACCGATACGGACGTTATTTCAAATACAACGCTCTGGTGATGGAACTGTTGGGCCGAAACTTGGAATCGGTGTTCGTTCAGTGCAGTCGACAGTTCTCGCTGAAGACAATAATCTATATCTTCATCCAATTGCTTCAGCGCATCGAGAAAGTGCATTCGGCAAATCTGATCTATCGAGATGTCAAACCGGAGAACTTTGTGTTGGGACGGGAGGGCAGTCGACAGGAAAACATCATTCATATCGTGGACTTCGGGTTAGCCAAACAGTACTACTACCCGAACAGCCAGAGCCACATCCCGATGAACGAAGGCCGACCACTGACTGGAACCGCGAGGTATATGAGCATCAATTCTCATCTGGGAAGAGAACAGTCGCGAAGAGACGACTTGGAGTCCATCGGGTATATGATGCTCTACTTCATCAAACAGGCAAAACTTCCCTGGAGTGGCCTCCAGGCAGACACACTCAAGGAACGGTACAAACGGATCGGTCTCGTCAAGAGGTCCACTTCGATCGAGAGTCTGTGCTTCGGCTATCCGGAACAGTTTGCCGAATACTTCCGGACAGTTAGAGCGCTTCAGTTTGAGGAGAAACCGGATTATATCAAACTGAAGACTATGTTCATCAGACTGTTCCAGAAGGAGAGGTTCGAAGACGATGGCTATTATGACTGGAACCAACTCTGAGACCGAACAGTGTTTGTGACTCAACTCATCTATCAAACTATGTCTCTCTATCAAAGTCACACCATTTTTAGCCGATTCTATTGGCCTCTAAACCGATTTCCATATCAAAAATGCTGAACATATAGTATGAAATGAAATTTATCTAGATAATAAATGGGAATCTTGATGAATTTCATTCCAATTTCCAAATATCAAATTCATTTTCAATGTTTTCCGGAATACTTAATTTGCGTTTAAGTTGTTGTATCGATTTAAGTGGCACAATGAGCATGGTAATATCAATTGCGTAGACTTTATTATGCGAACAATAGTTTGACCTTAATTGAACTGAAAGTCAAATAACCATGCTACATTATGTTGCCAATTAATTAATAACAATAAATGAAATCATATAAACGCCAAACAGAACCGAAAGCATTAGTCTTCATATCGTTTGAGTAATTTCCACAAATCGGTGTTTGAGTCAGAACTTCGGGACCAGAAGTTGCGCCGATATCTGATCCCTTCCTCCGAGCGAAGACAGTCTTCGTATAGCTTAAGAACTCCGCCCATCGCAGCGCTATTCTTGGCCGCCACGTTCTTCAGGTTGCCTTCGGAACAGATGATCACATTTATTGATTCGAGTCAATCATTCAGTGGTCTAGAAAACTAAACTAAATCTCACATCCAATCACTCAAATTGCGATTCAGTCCATTGTGGGCTTACATACGGACACAGAGAGTCAAATCCCAACAGGAATTTAACAAAAATATTATTCTAAGCTTTGGTTTCTCGTTTGATTCGTTCATTTTTTATGATTCAGATTTCGATTTGTGAAATAATTCATGAATCGAATTGAAAATATAATTAATTGCAAACGGAACGAGATGACCATGCTACATCGCTACATTGCTACACCTGTTCTGCTCTATTGTCATGCAGTAATAACAAAGGCATACCTCCCGCACCTCCGACCGCATTCCAGAGGGCAATGCAGTCCTCTTTGCTGGGAAGGGGTTTCTCACCCGATATCAGAGTTAGCGAACACACAAATAGAATCAGATATTTAGTGAACATTTCGAGCGATTCTTCGATAACAATGTTCTCGATATTCAAACAACAAGTGATGACTTGTGACTGATTGCCAACAGATCTTATCAGAGACTTGACTGCGATATCAAACTTGTGTTGACCAGCAATCGAATAACTTAGCCGAAGATGTTCTCCTGGTTTATATACTTTGTGGAAATTTATTTAAATTTTCGGAACTTCTTTCAAAAAATCTAATTTGGGTATAGAATCCGAATTAATTTTATCCCAAGTATTATCTATTCTGGTATATTATATCAATTCTATATCGGTATCGCTTTGAATCGCATTCGGGTATTGCAGACATCAATATATCATTTTCTCCATTCAAGTGAATCCAATTTTTGCAAATATCAAACGTTATTTGAATTAAAGCGCGTAACAGAAGGCAAAGGTTGACTCAAAATTATCTTACGATTCGAGCCATACTTTGCAAATCTGCAGCTATTCTTCCGATTCCTCGTCGGAACACATATTCTCTGGAAATATAGAAAGAATTTGATTAAATATTCAAATGTGACGTAAATTCTCAAAACAGAATTGAATTTTAATTCAACCTAAAAGCCAATTGTTTCGATTGCATACCAAGTTAGCCATGTCTTTGTCAACACTGACACAGTTGGCCACACATCAGCATTGAGATCGAGATTGAGACTGAGCTAGTTAAATTGAAAGATAAACACAAAGAAAATTCTTTAATTGAATAATTATATCTTTATTTATCAGACATTCAAAGGGCGACCGAACTCTTGAGCAGAGATTCACTCAAATTAGAGTAAATATTACGAAATTGTATTAACTCGATAAACAACAAATGGCTGACAATTAATGTCGAAATAAGAAAAACATTGAACAAAATATTAGATAATCTAAAAGAGAATTCTCTCCAGACTTTCAATTAGTCTAATGAATGCTAAAAATATCCGTCGGATTAGATTCCACTCTCGTCTGTCCTAACCCTCATTGCGTGGGTTCAAGTGCGGGGAAGGGTTGTGACCAGAAGGAGATGGGATGGAAGACGAGCCAAAGGTCGGGTCAAATCCATATAAGCCTTGGCGACAGTGATTCAAAATAAACATTTCCGACCGAATTATTCTGTAATTACTAGTTTCGGAGCCACTGTTGACTCGAAAGCCTTGGATGAGTGCCTATTATTCCGAAAGTCTGATACAATGTTTCTTTTGTTTGGCTCCTCTGATGTTCTGTTGCTTACGATTCCTCACAATTGTTATAATTAATAAACTTATGATATTTCTGGACTCAATGTCTCGTTTTTATACAGAGATTTTGGTATTTAGGAATGTTTTCGTGTAGTAATCGTTCGCTTGTGATCCGAGTAATCCGTGAGACAAACCGTGCAAACCATGTCATACATTGTAATCCCTTTCCATTCGTTTTCTTCTGAATTAATTAATAAGCACTTCGAAAGGTTCACACGATTTGCATACGATTTACGTTAGGATTTGTTTTCTTTCTTCAGAACTGTCTTTCAAACACTGTTTGCACGACTGATGCATACAATTCTGTAAAATAATGAATGTTTTTCTAATGTCTTTAATGTATTTATAACTCATTTGAAAAAACTCCCGTAAAATAAATATCTAAAATTAGAGCAAATCTCAAATGTTTTCTAATTTCTCAAACGATTCAAATGTTTTTCCCGGATAAGTCATCGAAATCAAAATTCTTAGTCCACTCACAGTTATGTGATTCGAGTGATCGAGATGTAAATGTCTGGTAAGTAAAGGCTATGAATGCTATAAATTAATCAAAGGTCAGTCCATTGGTTCAAATAGTATTTCACAGACATTGAAAAATCAGTTCAGAATAGTCTGACTTTGTATACGTCCTTTCACTGTTAAATCCATTGATTTTGTAAACAAGACAATAGTTGTGACAACAAAATGCTGGTCAGAAACAGGCGTTTGTGTCGAGTCGTGACGCTAAACATGTCCTTTAGTGCGAGCAAAGGCTCTGATCAGTGATCACTTGTTTTTATTTATCAGTCCATTAAAGCGCGAATTAAATTATGTTTTCCAACTAATTAATAATTAAGCAAGCTATTTTTGTTACTTTGGTTATGCAAGAACACTAGCAAGGTGGTCCAACTATCGGGTGTCATAAACATTGATGCATAATTGGAACCGAAATAGCCAAATGAACTGGATTACACCAGCGTTTCACCACTTGTTCATCTTTTTTAGGCTCGGGTTTACATCGAGAAAGTAATCGACTCTTGGATATCGTCTGATGATAATTATGATTTTGTCTAATGAGTTATCAGTTCATTAGCGAAGAATATAAAATTTTAATTACGTAATGAATAGGTATAACGAAAGGCACGCAAAACGAGCGCAGAATATGATAATCATTGGCGAAGTTGTCGTCAGTGGCATCACAAGCCGTCTCATCGCTGATAACACTGATTACTTGCCAGCAATCACTCGATCGGCAAACCTATCGAAACCAACAATCAGTCGACTCTCGGAAAGACCGACAAAACCACGAAACGCCACAAAACGACCACAAATTGTAATAAAAACAAATCGATTCTGCATTCAAGACATGTATTAAATTATGAAACAAACATATTATGGTTTGGTCGACAACATTAGGCGTTTGTCAGCCTTTGAGTGCAAAATTTCGAATGACTTTAAGTGTAGTCAAACCGAGTCTGTGGTTCTCAAAAAGTAAAACAATTTACACCAAAATTCCAGATTTATTTCCAAAATAAAGTACTAAAAGTGTTATATAATTCTTATTCGCCTCTAAATAAAATACATTAGCGGTTGAGCTGTGGCTGTGCTGTGAGTCTTGGTTTGTATTCTTTTTATAACTATTACTAAATTTGGTTCTATAAAGGAGTCGAGACATCAAAGACTGGATCAACGCTTCAACGCTTTGCACTAAACATTCGTTGGATTCATGCGAATCATTAAAACTACAACTTTTGCGCTCAGGTTCTGAGCGGAGACACTGCTCGGAGTCGACACTCACTCCGAGCCAGTCGTGGGCTTCGAGTCAAACACGACATCACTGGTTGTGATAACCGTCGCAGACATTGATTCCATCGTTTAACTGAATTTAACCGAAGAGAGAGAGAGAGAGAGAGAGAGAGAGAGAGAGAGAGAGAGAGAGAGAGAGAGAGAGAGAGAGAGAGAGCAACTGATTGTTACAACGAATCAGTGAATTGCAATAAATTCTTAGCTAAAGAATAGACTAATGTTTGCGATGCACTCAATAATACAAATTAAAACATTCTTCAACACAGAGCTCATTAGCGGCGATCCCAGTCGTGACTCGATTGCGAATCATTGTCAAATAAAGTGCTCCAATTAATCAGTTGAGCCAATTTGTCACTCCCAATCCAATAAGCTAGCTAATTTATAGATTTTCAGATGCTTAAATCGCCGTAAAATTTGATTAGAATAATATTTTGAAAACCAAGACTGAGAGTAGGGTTTGTTTTGGTTGTGCTGTCAGTGCGACGCCTGAGCCCTATCCCATCCCATTCTATCCTTCATCCCATTCTAAGATCTATTGGAATGAAAATTCGGGTTTACGTCACATTACACTACATTAAAAGTTAGCAAAAGTTTGTAATTATATATATGAGTTATTATGGTTGTTTCGTCAGCCAACCAGAGCTATAGAGCACCTCCGGAGTGCTCGCGAGCACCGGAGCGGTCGGAGTCTTATATTTGGCAACTTTTGGTCTGACTTTGCGTTAGGCTTTAGTTGTCTGACTCACTCCAACTCATATCACTCCAGATCTCTGCCTCTAATCCGAGTCCGACGACTAAAATGAATTGAAGTGATCGTCAAATTAAATGAAAATTTCCTTACATTTCATTAATTTTGAGTTTTAATTAAAATTTCTCATTAAAACTAAGATCTCTTTCTGTGTGTAACCAAAGAATCGCTTCTTTGGTTTAATTTATTGATATTTCGTGCA
>JAQGBE010000951.1:0-13505 GCA_034698225.1 Scheloribates latipes | reverse complement strand
GGTTGAATGAGCTTTGAAATTGTGTGCATTGGTTGTGACGGCGAAGAGCCAGTCGTCGAGTGCTCGGCACAGCACAGCACAGGACCCGCTCTATCATAAATATATTGAACGAGGAATTCGAATATAAAAATGAAAAGTTATACGAACTGATGGTTTGGCCGCACAAAAGGTATTGCGCGCTATAATAGAGAGTCTGTGCCGAAGAAAAATAGGGATCAGTAGTCGAAAAAGTAATTTAAGCCATGAGAGAGATATATATTAGCGCTGAGTCAGGCTTAGGGCACACCATATGAAATATGTGTTCACTCTTTTCTGCATATCTTTGCACATAATTCTCACATATTGTCCGACATTTCTTTGAGTTATTCTATTAGTTATATTACTTTTAATGAACTTTATATATCATCACAAATATAATCGAAACGTTCTGTTAAAACACAATAAACAAAAATATATGGCAATAAATGTCGATTCGATAACGAAATATATCGCTCGAAAACTAGCGGATCCTCGAAAAAAAATGTTTAGCTTTTAAGCCATAAAATTGCGCTAATGTTTCACATAAATAAGATTAGATTTTATTAGTCCAGACGTCGATAGAATGCATGGACGGAGAGGGAGGACGGGATGGCCTGAGAGAGGCTCGGGAGCAGTGAGGGAGCGCTCGGATCGAGAGAGACATGCATTTCATTCTTTAATTGCATAACAAATGACAGCAATTTCTATTGAAATCCCGCTCTGAAAGGAAATAATTTGCAAAACATTTCTCTTCGATATCAAAATCAAAATTAAATTCCATTCAAAAACTTTTTTATTGCAAAATTTTTATAGCAATTCCTAATACGAGTTAATAATGTTTTCATTTGAGCCCAAAGTTTGGCCTCAAATCTGAAGTCGATTTTGTGCTTCAAATTTCTAAATGACTTCTCGTTTTGTTTTATAAATTTTAGGCCACAAATAGTCTCTCATTTGTTGATAAATGAAAACTATTTCACGACTTATGGCTTACTTACAAATTACAGTGAATTTATTCAAATAATAAATGTTTAGATTTCATTAGTTTTTGCCTCAAATTTGAAACAATTTTGTGAAATTAAATTAAATTCATCCGAAAAACGTATTTTTCGTCAGACATTATATATCATTGCCGTTATTATCCGCTATTATTTCAACCGAAAGACAATAAAAATTAAAAACAATTTTTCATTACTCATTGCCAGAGATAAAAGGCAAGGAAAGCCGCGTCTGAATGGAGTGGAGGCACAGCACAGGACAGACATTCAATTTTTCAAAGACTTTATATTAACATTAAATGTTTACTCAGAGAGCGGTTCTTCAAACACAAACTTTTGACTACTTTTTATGCAAAATTATGCGAACGTTTGAATAGTGAGACCAAGAATTAATTCGCCAGACATGTGAAGACAATACTCTTTGTCCGCATATTTATGGCAACAAATTATACTCTGAGAAAATCATTTAATGCCGGATATAATTCATGTGTTGAGCGCATTGAAGGCAGTATTCCGTAACCAACGGATCACTGATACGACTGATCACTGATAGCCAATGCAGTCGATCGGACATCGGTCTGACAATTATTGCAAGTGATATGAGACGCACAGATGCGGTCTTATCCTCGCATTGCATCTCAACACTCGCTACTCAGTATCTACTCAGTGCTCACCACTCGTCAGCAGTGCTGAGCCCTTGCCATCAAATTATTCGGTCCTAACTATCATTACTATTACTGCTATTATTCGTATTCCGCGAATCATTATTATTATTACTATTATTAGAGTTCACTTTTATTCGACGAATCCTTTTTGTGACTAACATCGGAGCCAATCGTTAGTTCGCTTCTCGAGATATATCAAGAGTTAGTGTTTCTCTTATTTGTCCGTATATTGGATCCAAAATTGGTGGCGAAATACAACTTATTGACTGATATTCTCATTGGATGTCATTTTCGAGTAAACACTTCTTTAGAAGAGCGAGACGTGAAATAAATTTTATTTTTCATTTCAATCGTTTCACTGCTTTTGTTCACAACTCTTAACTATTTTCTCAATTGAATCACTAAATTAATGCCTTCTTCACATCCATTGTTTGTCAAAAGTATTTTTCATTTTTATTATTCTCATTGAATGGCGTTCACTGAGAGTTCAGTGCAGTCGTCAGTCGCGAGCCATTCATCGGCAGAAAGTCTGCGAACTGTCTTCAGAATCATCTGTGAAGCGAACGGCACTCAAACAGACACTTTTCCGGTCCGTAATTCACTGCGTTCGCTGACAATTGCTTATAACAGACATTATTCTTGTGATTTCTCATCTATTTTAGAGATTTCATTATTTATAATAAAAAAGACTAAACAAGACAAAAGACGAATAGCAATAATCATATATAATATCCATTTCAGTACCGCTTTCGGCCGAAATCCATCCTCGGATGGCGACGATCGACGTCGGGAAGAGTCTGCAACTGAACTGTTCGGTGTCGGGAACGCCGGTCACGTCACTGGAATGGCTACACAATGGTCAGCCAATTTTCTTCAGCTCTCGAATCCGATTGATATCCAGGAACTTATTGCACATCTCGAATGTGGAGCGACGTGACAAAGGCCTGTATCAGTGCATCGCTCACAATGAGTTCGGTTCAGTGCAGGCCAGCTCTCAAATTGAATTGGGAGGTATGTCAAGCCCTTCCATATCGGACTCATTTTATTTCTATCTCTATTTATTGCCAATTTATTTGCCACTCATTCGATCACTTGATATGTTTGGCACAGACGACGCGCCGCAGTTTCTGTCGACCTTCTCCGAGCAGTCCCTACAACCGGGTCAACCCCTCTCGCTGAAGGTGAGACCACTCCGATCGCAATCCAGGCTTCAATTTATAAATTGCACACAAAATAATTCCATAGAAATCAAATTGAATTTCAGTATAATTTTTAAGTTGACTCTAATTTCTTATGGCACTGAAGAGGTCCTACAATCAGACAAATTGTTTATATTCTATTCTAATTCTTCCTCGAGTCTGCTCTCGAAATGGCATCGCTTTTGAGTAAATAAATTGATTTTCAGTTCAAACTCAGACTCGAGTTCCCAATGAAGTGTTCCCAACGTTTTCGCAATCATTTACAATGAGATTATATACATCTGAATCTCATTCTGGGCTTTGTGTCCATTGAATCTCAATTGAGATGAGATATCATAGAGAAGTCCAAAACAAATGCAATACAAATGAACGGCAAAACAAAGCCCATTGGAAAAGAAAACTACGGAAAAGTTGTTTTTGTTATCCATTTGTATATCGTCTGAGAGATAATCGATTGCCAATAAATGGCTTGAATAGCGTGTAAATCACGAAACCTATGGCTCGAAAGTGATGTTCCATTTGCGAGATAGTCGTGGAGTCGATTAAATTGATTTCGGTCTCCAATACAAATCATAGTCGACTCGACTCGACTCGGGTCTCAACCATACATACCATTGCACACAAGCCGTGCCCACCAGTGCTCGGCTCATATCGAACCGCCAATTCGATACAATTGTCTCACATCTGTCTGCTAACCAACAACTGGCTGTCTCTATCCCGCACACTAATCCCACTATGTATTCAATTAGCAAGATCACTTCGGGTTTCCAACTAATGATAAGGAATTCTATTTATGGTTTAAAGTTGACATTAAGTCAGAGTTAATGTAATGTTTGCCGAACGCAGACTTTTGTTTGTGGCGCAGACGAGATAAGAAATTTTTATCATTTTGTTTCAAATAATAATAACTTAATTGGATCACTCGAATACGATATCCTGAGTTGTGGTGCTCTGGTATGCCATTTGTGACCCGAACACTGAATCACTAAATTAAACTAAATTGCATTCTCAGTCCGCTCTGTCAGTGGAGACCTTTCTTACGCTTCAGAGCTCTGAATGAATCAAAAACTATTAAATAATTTGTATGACTCTTATCGCTGGATATTAGTCGCGCTAATTATAATACAATTTGAGTTACAATTACATAATTTAATTATTCGATTCAATATTATTCTTACGCTTCGCTCTCGTATCAGAATAGAGCAGTATTTTGATCAAAAGTCGGGTTCAGTAGAGCCCAGCATAAGTGCCAAACACATTCCTTCAATGCCATAAATTATAATTTAATGTTTCAATATTTAATTATACGCAACAGTGGGCCATAAAATGGAGCGCAAGCTGACTCTAACCTAAACTGATCTTGCCCATTCTCGTGCAGTGTGTGGCCTCGGGCAACCCGATCCCTCAGGTCACGTGGCAAGTGTACGACAACATAGCGGTTCCGGACAACAGTCGCTACCGAACGGGCGATTATGTGACCCGCGAAGCACTTTTGGTCAGTTATGTGAATATCTCGAGCACAACACCTGAAGGTAATTGCATAACAAGTTATAATGCATTTATTGGATGCCATGTAATGATGTGATTCGGATGCGATGTCTTGTGCAGACGGAGGACTGTATACGTGCACCGCCGCTAACGATGTGACCGCTATTCGCCACTCGGCTAAAGTCAATATCTACGGAAAGCCGAGCGTCAGAGCGATGCCGAACATGACTGCTGTGGCCGGAGAGCGAATGTCTCTGACATGTCCTACCGGTGGATACCCTATCGATGTCATTATCTGGGAAAGAGGTATACCATTAGCGCAAGTGTTTACCACTCGCTTATACTGTAGTGGCCAACAGTGGCCGCAGTGGTTGACGACAAGCAAAGCGTTTGTCACAAATAATTTATCGCTTTTGCACTCAGATATTAATCCATATTTTAGCCCAGACTAAGTCAATCAATACAATTGTGCACATAAGGAGTGATCGCTTGTGACGCCAGTTATGAGCCCAGCAATTGTTGCCATTATAACTCAGCCCTAATTAAACGTTTAACAAAATTAGTGTCGATTTGTTGTGAGTCTTAAGGAATTGAGGCCTCAATTAGACGCTATTAAATCAATGCCTATTAGGTCTGTCACCGACGACAATGACATGCCTTCGCCATCTCCTTCTCCTCCGCCGTCACATCCCGTTCGCACTTATTATTCCATTGTCTGCTTCACTGGCGACTCATTGCGCTCATCCCTAATGCCTTGAGTATCGAAATAATTTCGGGCGAAATATTTGCCGTTTTGTTGAGTTTACGCGTCATTTAATGAATTATATGATGAGTTCGTCGACACGTTTTGTCTCATAAATTAATTTAAATTAAGGCCGATATGCGATTGGCTGCCAACGAGGAAGCGGTTCGTTGCCGTTGAGGCCCAGATCCGCACTCGTATGTGTCGTATGTGTCCTACGACTTAAATGTCTGTCTCGTTACTGACTGCCAGCCCTCTGCCCATCGCTGGCATTGCTATCCCTAACGCTATTGCTATCCCTATCACTGCAAATGACACTTCGAGATCACATCAGAGCTCTCTTAACGCTATTCACATAAAAATTGTGTTCAACTCAACTCCAAAACTTGACATAAGAGGCGAACCAAAAGCAAAAACAAGGATTCACTCGAATTCCGATCGTTTGGATTCTCATTATTAAGTTATCTCATAATTGGCTCCAAATTGAATCCAAAGCCAAGACGAGTCTAATCTGTTTGATATTGTTATTGATATGAAAGGCCAAGCGTTCAGACAACTAAATCATTTTAGAATTTCCGAATAGTTAGGCACGAATTGAGCGCCGATTCCTCTCTTTCACTCCTCTATCACTCTATCACTCGTTTTCACACAATTGTCGGCGATTTGTCTGAATCTCAAACTTTGATACTTAGATAGCAATGCGTCCAACGTTTGGACGTTTCTGTCGGCGTCTAATCGGAGCTCAAACTAATTGATGACTGTTTTAATCGATTTGTTTGTGCAGAAGGAGTACGTCTTCCATACAATCACCGACAGAAGGTGTTCCCGAACGGCACGCTCACAGTGGACGACCTCGAGAGGGCCACCGACGAGGGCCGCTACACATGCATTGGCCGCCAGCAGAAGGAGTCGCGCAGTGCCCAGGGCTCGCTCTACGTCCAGGTGCTGGGTAGGTGTCACCCATACCATCACCATCCTTGCTGATAGTATTGCTGATTGTATGATACGTATGAAACCATATTTTATTGAAGACAACGCTTTTTATTGCTGTCATCAATATTTAATAAGCGGTTAACGCCTCAGCGTTTACTCCATTTTCTTCATCCCATTTGTGAGCTCTTTATATATTAATGGGTTCGCACTCATTGTGTATATAAACCATTGGGTCGGCTATTAGTCGTGTATTGCGTTAGGCATTAGGTGTAAGATATCCCATATGTTTGACGAGAGATAAGCAAAAGTCTATTAATTTAAAGCATTCTTTTACCATAAATTGTTTCACTCTTTTCGTCATAACTTAATTGATGTGAAAAAATATATTTAAAAATGTTATGCAATTAATAATAAATGAGTTCCTTTGTTAGTCTTTCTAATGGATCCGATTTCTAATGAACTATGATTTTAATCATTTATGTCTATCGCGTTAATGACTTGTTTCGGGTCCTCATAATCACCAAAATTACTATTTCTGGCAGAAATCGTCTCAAATTATAACTCGTGTTACGGCTTATTAAGCCATTAATGGTTTTCAGTGTTGGCAACAAAAAGCCAAAAGTGGTTCGATTGGCACCGAAGGCGTCGATCGCGTCAACCCTAGTGTCCAATCGGTGTCTAATCTTTTGTTCTGTCCAACAGTCCGGCCGGTCATCGAACCGTTCACTTTCCCGAAATCCTTACATCAATCACAACGATATAATTTGTTGTGTACTGTTGTCAAAGGCGATCAACCGATTCAGGTATCAATTGCTGCACAACTCGACTCCACTCCACTCGACTCAACTCAGCCCAACTCAATACCACTCATTCCACTTCTCCTTTCCGCTCTTCCCTCTCTTCCCTCTCTCCAAGACCTTCCCCTTTATCTCTTGCCTCCAATTGTTTCCAAAAAAATCATTACTATTAGAGTCGTTGTAAACCCGATCGCCAGTTGAGGCGAACCCTCTTATCAATTCAGTTCAATTCAGTTCTGATTTTTCTTTCACTGCAAACCAAACAATCGATTGAATAATGAAATTGAATCCGAAAACAGATTGAATGGTACAAAGACGGCAAAAAACTATCGAATGGAGTGCTCCTCAAAACAAATCTGATTCATGTGACCGAATACTCGCTCACTCTGGCCTTCGAGTCGGTCCAACCCGACCACAGAGGTAAAGGTCATCCAAAGTGACCAACGAAAGTGACGCCGAGTTATGCTCTGGTCTGACCCACTATTGCACAACACATTGCAGGCAACTATACATGTGTGGCCTCGAACGCAGCTGGAAGTAGCAGTCATAGTGCCTCTATGATCATACACGGTATGGCACTAACAATGAACAGCACATTATTATATTCCTATGTCTTAAGAATTTTTTCATTATTTTTTATTATCCCTTTTTTCCTTCGATAATATCAGTCATACTCTCAATCAAGCCATGGATAGTGGGATTCATTCTATTACTCTCTGTTAGACTATTCTATTCCGTGCGCTCAGGGCATAGACCACTAAACCCGATATTGAGCTCCATTTCTTCGCCAAACTCTGATGAATCAGATTTTAATGACTTTTTACTCCGGAGTTTGTGTTTTGAGCTGATATTTGAGTCACGTCTGTGTCTCGAATTCCATTTCCTTTATTTGACCGAAAAAGTAGTGAAAAAATATTTTATTAAATTTCTATCCATTTATAGGAAAACGCATTTTCTTTGAGTTAATTTAGAATAATATAATTTGAATCCTTATTTGAATGTCTCCCGCAGTGCCTCCGCGTTGGCGAATAGAGCCGATCGACACGTCGGTAGTGAAGGGGAGGAACGCTATCATCGATTGTGATACCGATGCATATCCGCCGCCAACCATCAGTTGGTCGCGCGCTGAAGGTATGGACTGTCACTCGACTGGACTGTCTCTGCTCTCTGGCTCTGTCGCTGATGTCTTTGGCCGCTCTATAGTCAAGAGTTTGCGATAAAATTGCCAAAAGATTTGCCTCAAAATGGAAAGTTGAAAAACGATAACAATAACTATAAAAAGTAGGGAACGTCTGACTGCTGTTGAGCCCAAAGGAAGCTTATTATGCGGTACTCAAACATAAAAATGAAATACCGATAAGTATTGGCACAAAACGAGCGAATAAGAGATATTTTGACTCCACTTCACTCAATACAGAGCTCTGATCACTATTTAATGATAACTAAAGATATGGTTTTTATTTAGAAATTTGTTCGACATTTACTGCGCTCTGGACTGTCGACTGTCGTGTGACAGAAGGGACAGGAATTGACTGAATCTGATCCCAAACCAAATGACTTTTAGTTTGAATGCCGACCAATGAATGCAGAGATAAATATAAAAAGAATGAAACGAATAGTCTTTTGGATTACTTCAGATATGTTTTCGTTGAAATGTTTTTCGCACAAAATTGTTTGCAAAATAAGTATTATTTCGGTCCCAACGCTAATGGCATTCAATTCCCGAAACGACTTTTGCCTTTGATTTGAATTTCAAAAATAGACTTATTCTCTAATTCACAAATTGCCTGAACTTTTATCTAATCTTTTTGTTTCACTTGAGAACATAATTAGAAAGCCTGGTATCACTGTTTGGTGAGGTTGTGCTCGTTTATAATCTAATTAAAAGAGAAACTCTTGACTCGCGTCTTGACTGCAGAACCCGTTTCTCAGACATTGTTTGATTAAAAATGTTTGACTTTTTAATACTTCTATCGGAATGTAATGCAGTGTCGACTCGAAAGCCACTTCACTGCACACCAGAGCACATGTCGTGTCGGACCGCATACCCAGCGCTCGGCATCAGAATTAATTAGACTTGAATTCGAGTCCAATATATTGCTAACGAATTGTTAATCAGTGCCGAGACTCGGAATTAACATAAATTAATGTAATTAATGTTTAGCCTCTCATTAATCAGACTCTCCTCTGATGTCTGAATTGACAGTAATTATTGTTTGACAAGAATTCAATTTTTTACAATTAGCGTTCACTCGATTCGCTGCCAATGTTTGCGTTTAGTCGACGCAAGTGTTTGGCCAAACCATTCATACTCTTGTGTCCGAACACTTCAAACAAGTGATACTTCTTTTGTTTCCGCTTTCGTTCATTTCTTTAATTCAATTCGCTTTCTATGATCGACACAAACGAAAACAAATTCTCTGTAATAATAATGAGAGAAAAGCTCTAAACGTTTCAAATGTTTTAATACATGAATATAATTCGTCCAAAACTTTTTGGTTATTCGCAAAACTCTTATTTTTATTAAATTTTGAGACAATAAAAGTTAATGTATTTTAGTTTTGCAACCAAATGGAAAAAGAAATATGTTTTGGGATAAAGCCTTTAAGATATACAAAAGGCAAACACATGAGGGCTGAGACAGACATACAGAGTAGAGGCAGAGGCAGACCCGCAGTCGGCAAACATAGCCACCGATGAAAGCAATTCGTATATGAATTCGCTTCTCATTTCATATTTATATCTCATATCTGTTTTACTTTGGCTTTGCGTCCAAAATGCGATTTATATCTAAAATACATAAATATTTGAGAGCGAGCCTAAAGACTGAACGACTAAACCGTTTTCATTTCCAATATGTTTGATCACATTCGCGAAGGATTACTTCGTGAGCCTCCGTCTGAGTTCAAGACCATTACCTCGAACTCGCATTTGCGGCCCTACGAGAACGGATCACTGGCCATACACAATGCCCAGCGCCCCGACAGCGGGTACTACATGTGCGCGGCCACCAACGGCATCGGTGCCGGACTCAGCAAAGTGATCAAACTCACTGTCAATGGTATGCCTCGATCACTGCATTCAATTTGATCTGTTTTGACGGCCTTTGAAATGCACTGACGGTTCGCTAAAAGTGCTTACATCGACACAAAATAAGATAAGTCTTTAATCGCATTTAACTTTTCTTATTAATGTTTCAGTGGCCGCTCACTTCGACTCCAAATTCCGGGCCGAGACTGTGCGCAGAGGAATGGAGGCCAGGATTAAGTGCGAGTCAATCGGCGACAAGTAATGGACTGTCATGTAGTGGTCGGACCCACCAATCAATGCCAACTGATTTGCATTTCAGGCCGATCACCATAACCTGGCTCAAAGACAAACTGCCGTTCAATCCGAGGGAAGACCCGCGCTATGAACTGCTCGAGTCAATCGTCGCCGAAGGCATCAAATCAGAGATTGTGATCCGAAACGCCGACCGGAGAGACAGCGCTCTCTTCAGTTGCGTGACGAGCAATGCCTACGGACACGACGACACCAACATTCAGCTCATTATGCAGGGTATCAGCGCTAAGAATAGACAAATACCAAGAATATTAATTAAAAATTATCTTTTGTTCGCTGTTTTTGTCGCACAAAAACCACTTTTGACAACCGTTTTAATCTGATATCACATTTTTATGGATTATTAGTCTCTAATTTGGTCCTCTTTTTGTGGCATAAGACGCGTCACTAATCCATCTTTTCAGACAAATGTCTTCTCATTGTTCTAATTAATTAAAAAGATTAATTAGTTTAATAAGATATTGAAATTATTCTCGCCTTTCAGAGCCACCGGACGCGCCCTCAGACCTGAAGATCATCGAATACGACAGCCGGTCTGCCCGAGTGTCTTGGTCGCCGCCCTACAGCGGCAACAGTCCAATAATCCACTACTTAATCCAATACAAATTGGAGTCAGGTCGGTTTGATTGGTTTGGGTCCAATTGATTTTGCTAGTTGAGAGCCACAACCAAAGTCATAATTATTTACTGTTATTTGACGATTGCCTCAAACATTCAGATAAATGGACGACTCGGTCGCCTAACATAACCGTATTGGCATCGGAGACATCAGTTCTTGTCGGAGGTTTACGACCCGTAACCAATTACCAGATAAGAGGCTTCGCTATTAATGGCCTGGGAAGGAGTGAGTCCAGTGAAGTGATAATACTTAAAACAATTGAGGAAACGCCGGGCGGCCCTCCATTACATATCAAAGCCGTTCCTCTCAGCTCCAGGTCTATTAAGGTCTGTGAATATACCTTTCCTTACATTCGATACAGTCGTCCCTTATTTTAATCGATTTTCTCTTTGTTTCTCATGAAAAATGATCCAAAGCATTATTTTATATAATTCTATAGATTAGTGTCCAATCTTTCATAACTAATAATTTCAATCAATTTGTTTTAAAACCCCACAAAAAACTCAAAACCCATAAGACTTTTCATGTCTTTATAGAACTAATATTAAAAGACTTTTTTCATATCGAAATTGCATTCCATAAGTGAACTGAATTTTGATTCTGTTTTCCTATCATTTCTTATTCATTGAAAGTGAATAATATTTTATTTATTTATCATTATTCGAGTCAAAAAGCATTTTATCGCAAATGTATTGGTCGTATCGAGTGATCTAATGCTTGTAGTGATCTAATACCAGTCCAATCTATTGATAGGTGAATTGGAAGCCTCCTCGCAAAGACCTGCAATATGGAGCCATACGAGGATATTATGTCGGATACAAAGTTTCCGAGCCTTTGAATGGCCCGCAAATGAACAAAGACTTTGTGTATAAGACACTGGACGTGAAGACCGACGCGTTCGAAGAGGAGTGCACTATCTCTGAGCTGCTTCGGTCGCATACTTACCAAATGATAGTCCAGGCCTATAACAGCAAAGGCGCCGGTCCTTCCTCTGAACCCGTGTTCGTCAAGACGCTAGAAATCGGTGGGTATTCACAGAATCTCAGACACTAGACATTGGACTCACTGTAAGACGTTTTAGTCGTTTTTAATTTATTTTGAGCCAAAAAACTCTTTCCAACCGATTATACACAACAACTGAATCTAATTTCGGAGACATTTCTATCGAATTAGTGAATCAGTTTCTCCTCTTATTTGACGTTCAATTGATCCTTGAATTCATTCAGACATTCTGTGAGCAAAAGTTTTATTAAATTTATTGAATATTCTGGTTATATATGAGAATCGGTGGCAGCGATGATGGAAATGCTCAGCGAATGTGTTCAGTGGCTCTGAAAACAAATTCAAATCTAAATACATTACATTTGGCCTAAAATAATAACTCTGGAAAGCATTTTAATTTCCGTCACTGACTATCAATTGGATTGAAATAATAATCTGTCGGATCGGAGATAAAGCTGTGACTCGTTTATAGCCGTTTAGTTATAGTTTGTATTGAAATTCAAATCAATTCACTCATCCCTTCGCAGACCAACTCTTTGAATAAGCATTTGATTCATCAGAATATCATTTGCTGTTCACTAGTGAACGCTCGCAGTCATTCGAATTTATAGTCAAACTATTTGCATGTTAATTGAATCGAAAGAATCATCCATTAGTCTGATATATGACTCGAACAGATTAAGATTATCTGCCATTGTCTGCAATGTCTGCACAACTCTTATAAATATAAATCTAATTTTGCTTCAAATGAGACAAAAGTTTATTTTAGTTTAAGGCGAATACGGCTTAACTCGAGTCCAAGAGATTAGACGAATGACAGCCGAAGTATTGCTGTGATTGTGAATAATGTTATTCCCTTTCACTAACACGTGATCTCTGTTTCGTTCGGTCAGACCCGCCGTCGACGCCGTCTCTGCGTGTGGACCGAGCGGTCAATACAGCGATCCATTTGTCGTGGATTATCAACTCGGATGAGTCGAGTCCGGCCACCGGTCGGTATCATTCGGTTATTGTTTTTGTTGCAGACACCAGAAGAAAAAACTAAATTACTGTCAGACCTGAGAGTAATGGCCATCGTTTTCATTATGTCTTTCATTGGTTAGGATTTATTTTGTATTACAAGAAGGAATCGGAAGAATGGGATGAATTGAGATTAACTGATACCAAATCTTATACTCACGAATGGCTCAAATGTGGCTCAAGATATCAGTACTACTTAATTGCGTTCAATAGCGTCGGCAAAAGCGAGCCCTCAAGTATTGTGTCAGCGAAAACAGACGGAACCTGTAAGTCGTCTCTCATTGCTCTCCTCTTCCCTACTCTACTGACATATCGCACACTAATTTCACTCATTTCTGATTCATTTAATCAATTTGTTTCTAATATCGAGTTATTATATCCTCGTCCGACCACTCATACAACTCTTCTATCGCTCATTACATGGCATATAATATAATTGAGATGAAGTCAGTCATTGATTAGCAGCCAATATATAGCACAAGCGTTGGACACAAGTGTGAGGACAGTGTCCGAGCGATCACTAGCTTTCACTTTCACTAGTCGTTCAGTTCATTATTCACTTGTGTCTAAAATTGAGTTCAATATCGTAATCAGATATCAGTGACTCTCAGTATAGTCTTCTAGTCTTGCAGTTATGGTCAGCGTTTAGATAAGAGAATGAGTCGAATGCACGGCATTAACATTAA
>JAQGBE010000950.1:0-13507 GCA_034698225.1 Scheloribates latipes | reverse complement strand
ATTTAATGACTAATAAAAAGTTTAATGCAATTTAAATGGAAAGCCATTTATCGTTTACAACGAATATTTCAAATGCAAAACATGCATAAAATGATTTGATATATCGTAGGATTTAAAAGGAATTTGAATTTTATATTTCATACCAAAAATATTCATAAATTTTATGGATTTTTAAATTTTTTCGTTCAGATTGTGACCAAAAATAAGTTTGCGATAAGTTTTGGCTGAAAAACATTTCCAGATTTATGTTGGACTCGAATGTATTAAATAAATAGCCGATGGCTTACAAAACAGAGAGCGTCTGAAAGCGTCTTATTTGAGGTTATTATACCTTTTTATTTAATTATTCGTCAGATAAGACCTTATATTAAGAAAGGTCTGACAAATAAGTTTGAACAAGAGCTCAGATATCATTCGATTTATGATATTTGGACATAAAATATCATTAGTCGACGCGTTTTCTGGCATTCGTCTCACAATATCTATGCTCCAGAAGTAGCTATCGATTGAACAAACAACAAAAAATAAAGCGATTCCAAGCGTCAGATGAATCGCCAGATTTATCGCCGTATCTGAAGATATATATTCTTCGCCAGCAAAAGGTCCCGAAGTATATCGAATCATAAATTTAAAGTTATATCAAATTTTATTTCTCAGACGTCTTCTCTATCGAGTCATTCGAAACGTCTCAGCGTTTCGACTAAAACTAAAAGCGAATGTATTTCTGGAAATAATTTTCAATTAAAAAAAATAAATAAAACAAAACTCAATGTTTGAGATATTTTTAAGATTAGGACTAAAATTATTTTTTAAACGAAAGGCAAATATATATCTGAAGGAAAGCAATAAAATTATCGCAAAGAAACTCATAATCTATTGCTTCGTAATGCCAAGAGTGCGCTCACCAGTCAAGTGGTGCCCAAATGCTTGGGTCGGACATCAGGTTTGGGCTCACCTTTTGGTGAAACAACTCGTTTCTAAACTCAGTTAAAAATTAGTTAAACTCAATATAATTTATACATCTATTCGAGGACAGCCTCAATAATGACTGATGAAGCTAAGCTAGCTCATTTCTAGTCCGCAAGTGAGTGAGCTTGGTGATCCCTTTCCATAGAAGAGAGTTATCCAAAGGCGAGATTTATTTTACGACTTTTAGCTAAAAATTTATTATTCGATCACTTTTTTGGTCTCATCTAAAAAACAGTATGTGTTTTGACTTATGCCGAGAGCAGTCTCTTCGCCCAAAACGAGTCCTGTGTTTGCTTTCTTGCACTCATTATTCTTGGTCTGTCCTTAACCTTCAGTGGACTCTTAAAAAAACAGCAAAAAATAAGACAAAATATACATTAAATCCGAAGAAAATATGATTTCAATAAACTTTAACTCCGGTTCTAATCATTTTATTTCCACATTTTTCATCTCATTTTATAAGAGAAGTAATGTTTTTCGCTATGAATTCAAACCAACTAATGGTTTATTAACTTTTTTCCGCACTTTTTCCTCCAAAAAAGTCTTGCAAAACATTTTCACTTCAACCGCCGATTAATTCGTTTTGTGATTAATATCTTTTTCAACTGAATTCAAAATTTATACCAAAATATACGTAAAATTCGCTAAACTTATTCGATGCCCAGAAAGTGTTCACTGGTTTTAGTGCCTAAAAATTGCTTCTTTGGGCCGCAATTTGTTTGGATTCGTAGCCGAAGACCAGATCTTTCATCGCGAATCAAAATCTAATTATTTAACATTTGTGTTGCGCTAACATTCGTTAGCAATAAAAAACGCTTTTAAATTAAAACCGATTTATCAAGTTTGTTTTGATCAAACATTTCTGTCCCCGAAATGACGCTCAAAATTGTAACTATTTAAGCCAGCAATTTATTATTAACCTTGTTTGTTGATTATTTTCAAAACAGACAATCAAATTGTTGAATAATAGCTCTTAAAATGTTATTTTCGGACAACAATTTCCCGAAATAAATGCCCCGAAGAGTCCACTATTGAGTGCCAGAGCCAAGTGCTGTGCGGTGAACTATCTTGGTGACATCAAACATATAAAATTGCAGTTAATTCAAAGCCATTAAAATTCCACCCAAAAAGTCAGGTAATTTTGAAATAATAAAAATCAAGTTTTTCGATAGCAAACGATGAAAAAGAGATGAACTCTCGGTATAAATAACTATTATTTTTTGAAGAGATTTCTTCAATAGATTGACGAAAATTGTTGAGACACCGGATCAGAGAGGGAACAGACAGACAGTGGAGGAATAGATTCCGCCATCGAAGCTATCATCAGATAATTACCGGTCTATTGATTGCTTTATACCATAACTCGAGCAATAATTTCATTTCGAAAATGGATCTCTTTTTTGTTGAAATGAATGCCATAATTAAGGCCTAAATTGCACTTTAATTTCATGTTTTAAAAAGCGAAATAACTATTCTATGTATTAGTTTTAGTTCTGGGAAACAAATCACTTCATGGGATGAAATTATAATCGTTGGCCACTGATAAAGAGAAATGCCGACAAAGAAGCAAAAAGAAGAGAAATCAAATAAAAACCAAGAGCTAATGAGCTTGCTAATTTATAAACCATGCCATTCCATATCGCTTATTAATCATTATGTAATTATGGCCTGAAAATTCAAATATCTCCTTGTTAATATATTACAGACAGGGCAGCGAAGGCAGTGAAAAAACCAATTAAAATAGAGGAGAGATTATAAACGAGAGTTTTATTTGTTTTACTGCATGGCTTGTAATGAATAAAAAGGTAATTCAAAATAAAAGTCAATATTTATCTGTCAATGATTAGAAGCGCTTGTAATCTGTGGCACAACTCTATAGACGAGTTGAAGCGCTTTCCAAACTCAACGACTACTGGAATACTAAACACTGGCATTACATAAGAGTTTTAGAGATAATTCGCTGGCAAACCGACCGCTAGTCTTATCAGACGATAAATAATTACAAATATTATTGAGAAATAATAATTTCGTTTTTTACTATGAATTAGAGCTCTATTTTAGAGTTTTATTGATAGCAATAAAAACATTAAAACATTAGAAGTCATTGCAATTTATGACGAGATTGTGGTCTCACTGCTCATAATTGAGTTATAAAAGACGGGCCAAAAGTTATTCAATCTGTCAGTCAGTGCGAGTCAGTCGAGCACTGAATAACCGCGGAGTCTATCTCTCACTGGAGAGTTGTCTGTCATTTGGAGCCACAATTAACATGCAATGCGTTCACCTATAGTCCGGGTCTGTTGTGTTTTATGGCAAATATTTTTGGCCATTTGTGTCGTCTATTAGTCGAGCCATAAATTGGGTGCACATCGGGAAGGCATGGCTCGCATGGACTGCAGAGCTCACACACACCGACACAATAATCACTTAACGAGAATCCGAGACCTCAGCCCTGCATTGGCTTTAATGCGAACCAATAAATAGAAATAAAAAGAATTTTTCTGACGTTTCGGACCTCAGGCTATAGGAAACCAGTGTTGTTCAGGTGTGTGAGGCACTGGTGAGCCCTTGTTTGGCCAGAGCTGAGCCAAAGCCAAAGCCAGAGTCAGTGAGTCTTTGCACACCTGAGTATGAAAGGACTGAACGACCGTTTCCTTGAAAACTTATAACTCCGGAGTCGGAGACAATGCTCGGCAGGACATTAGTGTAGATAAGGTTTGGGGCCATTCGCCGGACAGTTGTGTGCCATTCACTGCCTGTCCTCTTGTGTCCGGACAGTCCGCACACAACAGCCATGAATTGGATTTTTTCACTCTATTCGTGACATTTGAGTGGCATTAGAGACACAAACAGAAGGAGAGGTCCAGTTGTGAGCTCTGAGTTCGGTCTGTGAGACAAAACTTTTGGTCAGACCGTAGGCACCAACAGAACTGGAGATAAGGGTTGACTGGAATGACAGAATAGGAACCAAATTATCTATCGATCACTTAGTGAAGTGACATTTCTTTCAGGCCAATTGTGCGAACTCAAATTGTGGCCGTTGTTTGTCTCTCCGAGAATGGTGTGGCCAACGGTTCCCACACTTAACCAATTCATTTAAGACCCGATTCGCTTGTCTTCTAAACAAAACTCGAAATTCCTTCCGAAAAGCTCTCAAAAGTAAATATCGTTTTAATGAAAGTATTTTTCAGAAAAGTGTTCAATCGTTTGGCTCATGTGAGTCGATGCACATCAGCCCAACAGGTATTTACTCAATGAAAATCCCAGTGAAGAGCGCTCGACAGAGAACTCCAAAAGACATTTCTTCAATAAATGTATTCTTATCTCAAAATTCTTCAGTTCAGAGGAATTCCTCTCCAAAAAGGCTTCTGTTGTTTCGTATTCTAAATAATGAGAGCGAAAACTATAGGTTCACAATTGGCGCTACAATTTGTTAGTATATTGTCAGCTGAAAGTGATCGAGGTGAAAAATTGGTGAGCGGATACGATTGGCACCTAAATTGGACAAACAAAACAAATACCACTTCCAGAGGAATGTCTTTTTTGTCGCTCTCAAAAACTATATCTATTTTTGCAATTTTCTCCAACTTTAGGAAAAGTTTAGTTTTTTATTCGAATACTTGGTCTGCAAATAGAAATCCGGAGCCAAAGCGAAATCGTTTTCCTGTTGTCTCTCCACTTATTTTTAGGGCTCAGGTCTGATCAGTCAAATTCAAGACTATCCTCGACTTAATGCTAGACTAATATTGCATAAAGTCTTACGCGATTCGCATCGCTTTCTCCAGTCCTTTAATTATCATTTTTAGAGCCACTACTCATGAGATCGCACAGCCATTAACGATCGGACGGATAATGTGGGGGAAAGTGAGTGCCAGTGCCAGCAACTGATCCGATGACTGCCTCTCTGGCCCTAATCATTATCTTCATTAACCAAACGGCAAACTATTATATCAATAGTTTATATGAATTATTGCATCCAATGTTAAAGAGTCATAAAGAGAGAGGCAATCAGAGAGGAGAGGAGAGAATGATTTTATCGCAATATGTCTTCAAAAATAGCAAAAATATTTTCTCTCTCAAAGACCTTCTGATTAGTGATGAGCCCCGAGAACTGGATTTTCTCCTCTGAAGGTCTTCTCATAGTTAGTCCGTTCAAACGATATTTAACATAATGTCTGCGATGACAACAAAATTGTAGCCCTTATTAGACGCCAATTGTGAGGGAAAGCATAGCCCGGAGAGTATGTTTTGATTCCTTGATAAGCACATGAATACATGATCTTTTTAGATCAGCATTAGACGCTAATGTGAGTGCCACAGTGCCAAGCTCATCTCCACTCATCTCCACTCATCGCCACTACTATTATTTGATTTTTACAAAAAGAGCGAAAATTCTTTGAAGAAATTACTCACAAACTAATCAAAATTGCAGACCATTTGTCTGTTTCTTGAGCCGAATTCCTGGAATTTGGCTTATCTTTTGAGTGTTATAACTAGATAAAAATTGCCGAATAAATTATCATCTTTGATTTAATCGATTGGTTTTGATTCAATTGGCCTTTTTGTGAGAAAAACAATTTTACACTTCATTTGTGAGCCAAGAGTGCCGACGAATCTTCGGCACCGACGACATGAGCGGCCGATTTGATTGCGATTACCACTGAAAAAACGATTAATTATTTTTATGATTTGCTGATCAATAGATAGAAAATTGGAGAGCCTTTTGGCTCTGACTCTCTTGGCTTTAGCAACCAGTTTGGTCTCTCACTTCACTGTTCTCTTCACTGTTCGCCTGAATTATCCACGAAAACCAAGAGTCAAGAGCTGTCATGAATTACAGATATCAGTTAAGAAATCAAAACCGAATCAACATTTAAGGCAATTATCCGATGGAATAAGCAATCGAAGTCAACACTGAGACTCATCACAGTTTAGATAACATTCCTCGAAGTCTAGTCGAGTGAAGTCTATTTGACAATCAGTCGCAGACCAGAGGCCCACATATGGACTGCTTGTGTGAGTCTAAGCAGTCTTTGTCTGTTTGACAGCCCATTCCCGGCTCCGATCACTACAATAATTACTATAATATATACCTAAATATCAATATAAGCCATCGTTTTTATGAATATTGATAATATTAAATAAATAAACCATGATGATTATTATTTAATGGGAATAAAAAATATAAAACAGCAATATTTTGGTCTCTAGTCATAAGATGCCAGACATTTGAGACCTCACCTGAAACTAGTTTTTAGCAGTGCTTGTTATGAATGCAAAGTGAAGCCAATTATTAAGCGCCAAGTTAGAGTTACCTTGTTGTCTCCCATCGTAAAGTTGACTAAACAATTATGGTAATTATGATTTTAAGTTATTAGAACAACAAATATTAAACCAAAAATTTATATTTTCTTCGCTCAACAAATGACAACTAAAATTATATCCAGCATTAAATGAGCTCAATATATGAGCCAGGTCAGATCAAAGAGTACGAAACGATGGCAACAAGGTAAAGTGGTTCAGTACATAGTGTGCTCGCAAGTCGTAATCGGTATGGCATCGGAAACCAAACCAAAGTTGTTATGGTTTTATGTGTTATTCTAATACACCAGCGCTTAAGTGCTAAAGCAGTTGAGCAAAGAGTGCAAGAATAACAGTAGACAGACAGCCAAGAGAGCAGAGGAGAGGAAAGGAGAGGAGAGCCCTGTTTATTATAATATGCAAGCATCTGGTGATTGTCTAAAAATACAGAATATATTCAGTAATTCCAACGTTCAAAACTTGCAAATCGCTTGTGTCAACAATAAGAGGCATACAATATAAACAAACTAATGATTGAAGACTAGAGCTCTCTCTCCCTCTCCCTCACCAGGTTGTAAGCAAAACACTTGAGCTCTCCTTTCCAGAGAGAAACCATTGCCTGGTTTAGACGTGCAGTCAATCGCTGGTCTCTTAAGCCGGGCATCACTGCCACCGTCGCCACTATCACTACTGGCATACCATCCGCACCAACAAACCAGAGCCCAAGCTATCGAAGCTATCGGACACCGGCTTCGATAAACATTTCATTCGTTGCTCGGCTCGACTTCGACTGCTCGAGAGCTGCAATGACTGATCAGAAACAGTATTAGCAAAGACTTTAATACAGGAAACTGCGATACGAGAGTGGAGTCGAGACAAGAGCCCTAAGTCAGGCCTAATCTTTGATCAGAAGCAGAGGCCACAGCTCTGCATCAGCTCTGAGGCACTCGAAGCCATCAAACGATTATATCTGACATCGAATGACATCTCGTTTAAACACAACGCCTATTGTGTATAGAATTTCAGTGCAAACAAAAACATATTATAATTTATATAATATATCCCACATTTCGCACATCAGTCGAGCAGATAATTGAATGACTGACTGCTAACCGAGAGCTGAGAAGTGAGAACCGCAGCCGAGAACTCGCAACCAGTGTTGTGCTCCGAAGCCGCACAACAATAACATTTGGCTTCGCAACTATTTTTAGTGCCAATCCTCTCAACCATACTCTTCACCCAATAAATTAAATTTAAGATCTCTTTGAGAGCTTATGAGCATTGAGCAAGCAGAGTTTGCACTGTAGTGACCTGGTTTGTTTGCTTGTTTGCTTGCTTGTCTCACTTCGCGATTCAGTAGTAGTGTTGGAATATTTGTATATTTGCTGACAGACAGAGACTGAACTAAAAATAATCTTAACTTAAACTCAACTAAAGTGAACCCCAATCTGAATATCGAGGCAAATGTGAGCTCATTATAGTTGAGGGGAAGGGAAGGGCAGGAAAGGAAAGGGACGACCGGTCAGAGAGTGCCAATCGCTAATTGAATGAATGACCAACTAATCAAACGCTGGACTCAATTGCATCACTTCCTGAAGAATGATTGAATGGTTAGCCAAATGACAATAGCCTTGATTATCGTAAAGCGTCGTAAACTTTATTAAGTGTTTTGTCATAATTTAAATGCATTTTATAGTTATATACAATTGTCTGTCAGTTGTCTTATGTATGTACTGTCATAGTATACAAGAGGTCTCATTCCGGGACCGAATCGACTCTTTTATTGCTACCACTTTAATGACATCAATGGAACAGATGACCAAAAGAGGGTTAGGCTCGCAGTGAACGGTCGGCTATGTGTTAGCCGTGAGTGCGACCCATACGACGTGCCATACGTCCCATACGGAGGTTAACTAATGGAGTGAAGCACTGGTAAAGTCTGTGCCCAACCTATCACACGGCCGTCTCATTGCCCCCTTTGGCGCCCCTCTGAGGCCTCTTCGCGTTCCTGTCCTGACTGGCGATCAGATGTTTGTGTTGAGCGCTGCCGTTCACGGCCTGCAGGTAGACCGGCAACGGCTGCTTCTTCTGCACCAGACGTTTGCCCATCTTCTTCCACGTGTGGAACGGGGCCTTCGACGACCACATCCACAGACCGGTCTTAATGCCGATCACTAGCGACATGAAGATCTTCAGCGTGAATATCTCGACGTTAGGCCTGTCGTTGATGGTTCCGTGTTTGACCAAATACCACGAGCTTCGACTCAGGTATTCATAGATGTTGGCGCCCAAGACACAAGTGGCCGGCACTATGTAGAACATTGCGAAGATGCCCACTCTGGCCATCGGTGTTCCCAACTTGTTGACGTTGTAGTGACCGGTGCCGTGCGAGCACGTGCTGCCCGAACCGGTCTGACTTAGAAGCTGCGGGTGAGATGACGAAGAGCTGTGGTACGAGCCGTGGCGGCAACGGCTGGACGGCAACACTTGACAAGACTTGTTCGGAGTCGGCTGACGAAGTTTGACCACTACTCCCAGGAGTAGAAACAAGACACCAATGGCTAAGTAGACGGACATCGGGATAATGACGAAGTAGAGGAGAGTGGACCGGCTCTGGTTGCCCACATAGCAGGTGCCGGTCAGCTCGTCCGCGTCCACCACTCGCATCACCAGTATTGCAGATGTCTTGAGCGCGGGCACAATCCAGGCAAACAAGTGGAAGAAGGCTTGCTTGCTCTCGATCCGGTCAACGCTCCAGTTGAGGCCGGCCGCCAAGAACCAGGTGAGCGATAGGATGAGCCACCAGACAGCCGAAGCCATTCCGAAGTAGTAGAGAAGAATGAAGATTACCGTACAGTTGATGTTGTCGAGGCCTTCCTGGATGAGAATGGGCACATTGTGCTGACTGTCCACATGACACGACACGTCGGTGCGGCCCGCGATCAGGCGATACAAATACGCGGCCGAATACACACAATAGTTAATGGCCAGGAATATGATGGCCCGTTCCGGGTATCGGAAGCCGGACGAGTCGGCCAAAAATGTACTGATGGTAAACAGTGTGGACACAAAGCAAAGAGCGGCCCAAATGGCAGTCCAGATGCTGGCGAACTGTTTGTTCTCGTTGGTGAAGAGGATGTCGGCGCTGCAGTTGTGGGCACACCTCTCGGTTCGGTTGATGTAATAGTACTGATCGAAGTACTTGTAGTCAAGACAGAGGTTCGGCTGATGCTTCCTAATGTCCAGCGTCTGAATGTGATGAATGTTCGGATTGATTGATGAAGGAGTGCCTCCTCTGCTACCACTCGATGGGTTCACTTTGGGATTTTTGACGGGTTTGGGTCGCCGAGACTGACCCCGATTATTGATGGGATATTTGGTCGGTCTCTCGTGCTCCTCGGGCTCAGGACCTTCCATACACATGTGCTGGTGGTTGTTCTCTTCGGGGAACTTCGAACAGTTCAATGCCGAGGGCCAGGGAAAGCCAAACTCGAGCAGAACCGGCTGACACCGGGCTCTGACGTTCTCGCAGAGTGGCCGACACGGGCCGATGTTGATGGGCACTTTGTCCGTGCACATCGGCGTGTACACCGAGCACAGGAAGAACTTGAGCTGCGATGAACAGCCGTATTGGATCAGTGGTGTGAATGTCTGGAGCTGTAGCTCTGCGTCCTGTTGAAGCTCGTGGCCGACCATATTGGGCATTCCCGTGACATTATAGCCGAGTCCGCGGCACATGTCGATCCGGATCAGCTCACAGGTCCGCGTATTGTCATTTGTCAGTTTGATGGCCTGCGCCTGACCCAGGAGTACAGCGACCAACACAAGCGAACAACAAGTTTGGGACTTCATTGTCGACAAGACTGTGGACCAGACTGTGGACTGAAGCTCAACGACACAGACACAGACCACTCGACAGCTGAGACCAACTGATCTTAAACCTGGACATTAATCGACATTTATATGTCTCAAACTCTGAACAGAGACTCTGATCAGCGAATGGCTTCACTGAGAGACTGCACTGGCGTTCCGATAGCAGTGCCAACTGAAGACTGACTGAAAGTTGGAGTCTGAGAGCACTTAACTTATGAGAGGGAGAGCTCTGTTCGCAACTATTCAGAGCTCTCTTCGCTGTTCTGCTGCCCTCTTCCTCAGGGATGGGCTGATCCGACCTCACATCCAATGGCTTTCGTGCCGTACATTGCACTGCACTCTCGATGATTGATGTGGTTGGTGTTGGTGTGGCGAACAGGCAAAAGTGTCTAGCTCACTTCAATCACCAACTGGTTAACCATTCTGCTAAACCATTCTGGGAAAACACCATAATTTGAGTCAACCTGTTTACTTTTACCTGTGCTAATTAATATGTAGTTACAAATGGGATTAAAAATATAATAACAAGCAAAAGTTTATACAATAAGAGCTTGAAGCATGGTTAAAGCTTTACAAGTTAGACATTTTTAACAAATATTTTGAAGCACTGTCTGTCTTTGTATATAAATGTGAACTTGCCCAACTAGATCATTTTATCTGCCACATAAATCCATATGATACTCATGTGAATAACCTATTCCCAGATGGATTCCGATTTAATTAATCATGTTATTTGTGTTGTTACTCAGCCTTCTAGGCATTCTGTTATTGAGTGATATCGAAATATTTGTAAATTCACGTGAACAAGGTATTTAGTAATGTTCCATTTATTTAATCTACAATAAGTATTTCAGAGAAAATACTTATAAACAAATGCAGTCAAGTATTGCACTATAGAACTGTTGAGATGCAAATCAATTAGTGATTTGCATGCAAGCAGTGCCCTTGCCAAGCCTGCCAATCCTGCCAGCACTGTCCCTGTCCTTGGTCACTTTGTGGTGGTCAGTGTGGTGCCGGAGAGCGAGACTCAGGTAAAGCCAGCCATCGATTTGCGAGTCATTAATATCTACTGAACGCCAAATCCAGAGATGAGATAACGAAAGATTGAAAACATGTTTGGCTCGTCTCTCGGTCGGGAGTCCGACCCCACTGTCAGTCGTCCCTCGAATAATCGAAATACGGCTTTAAATAGCGTATTCTCTCAATACATATCTAAACATTTGTGATGTATTAGAGCCGATGTCAAGTCATCGCAACAGTATATAAGCAGTCGAGAGCCCAACCACTGACTGGTCGGAGCCCACAAACTGCCCGAAGCTATGCCAATGAGTTGGGACAGTTAGGGGTCCGCCACTGTCAGCCAGTATTGTGAGGCACGCCAAGTGATCAAGCTAGATAATCTTCTTTCTGGAGAAAAGCCACTCCATTACCCATAGCGTGATGGCCTTGCCTTGCCTGGCTAATACAAGACACATACAACTAGTATAAAACTAAATATACGTTTTTGATTATAATAGTTATAATAGTTTTCCTCATAATTTATATATAAATTTTTAAATAGGACTCAGGTATGAGATGAGATGGTATGAGAGGGGCGGAGATGTTGGCATCGGATCGCCGTTTTGATGCCAATCCGTAAGTTCAACACAAATAGAGAAGAATTGCCAACAAAATTATCCTAAATTTCAATTAGAAAAAAAGAACTCAACGCTTATTCAGGCAAAAAATCGATTTGCTCGGAGACCTGTCAACAAGGTATTCTGTCATACAATACCTGTCACTCAATGTTTAATTATTTGCAGGTTTTTGTAGCACAGGTTTCCATAGAAATGCCGTTTTTGTTATTAAAATGAATATATTTTTTTACTCTTCGCTTCCTATTTGCGATAGACTTGTATATAGCGTTGTTGTCATTCATCCGATGAACAGCGAGTTATTGGCATATATGCACAAAATAACTCGCCTGGTTAAGAGACGAAGACGACCTGGCTCTTGTTGCAGGCCAGTGCAGTTGCATCGCAGACTGAACACTGAAGATCTGAATATTTTAGTTATAAGTTTGGCTGAAGAACAAGATTACCGACCGAATGGATCGCTACAGAATACTGAGTCACATGAACGCGGGCGCCCACGGACTGATCCTGAAGGCCACCTACGCCAACATCGCCGACAAGATCGCCGGCACCGGCAATGTCGCCGATAAGTATTTGCTGGCGGTTAAGCGGATTCTGATCAAGAATAAGACGATTCCGTTGGCTATTGTAAGAGAGATCAAGTGCTTGCAGTTCCTCAGAAGTCACGACAACGTAAGTTAGCTTGGTTACTTGCTATTTGCTCATTAAAAGTTCTTCAAGCAATTTATTGAATTGCTTCTGAGAAATTCAATTTAAAACTATAAACTAAGCTAAGAAAATGAAGAGAGAATAATAAATTTTGTGCTAATTTTAAATTTTAATTCAAATCATGGCTTTGACTCACAATAGGAATGCGAGGCATAAATTAAAATGAAATGCATTTCTGACAACATTTTAATTGATTGTCAGCGGAAAGTATCGACCGATTCGTGATTGCAATTATTATTTGTTTAGTATTGAATCGGATTCAGAGAACGAAATTTAATTGAAAATTATGTTAATTGTATTCTCTTGGATGAGTCCGACACTCGAGTCCGGCTAATATGTCGCTCGCTGTGAGTCTAATGGATCGGATCTGCGGCTCGACTCGAGTGACGGCCAATAAATCATAACTTGGTTTTTGATTAATTAGTCAAATGTCTAAACAGAGAGCTATTGAATAATCATAGCGTTTGTTCGATTGCACAGATCGTCCAATTGGAGGACGTGTTCGCGATGGGCTCCAGCGTCAACCTGGTCTTTCCACTGCTACCAATCAACTTGACTGCTATCATATATGAAATGTCTGTGTCTGAGGAACAGATCAGACTTCTGGTGCGAATGCTGTTGGAAGGCGTCCATCACTGCCATACCAATGGGATAATACATCGCGACTTAAAGCCCTCTAATTTGCTGATAGACTGGAACGGAATTCTCAAGATCTGCGACTTTGGTCAGGCGCGGGCTCTGCCATCAAATAGCTTGAACTTTTCAGAGAAACCAAATCAGGGCAAAGAAGGGGAAGAGGAGACACCGACTGCCGAAGAACAGGTTTTGTCGCACCAGGTCTGCACCCGTTGGTACCGCTGTCCCGAACTTCTGTACGGCTCCAACAGCTATGACTATGCAGTGGACATGTGGTCCGTCGGTTGCATTGTCGGCGAAATACTGCAGAAATGGCCGCTTTTCAGAGGCGAGAGTGATATCGAACAGCTCTGCCTTGTGGTGACCGCATTGGGAACACCTCCTCA
>JAQGBE010000949.1:0-13513 GCA_034698225.1 Scheloribates latipes | reverse complement strand
ATACCTGAGAATTCAATGAAAACAGAGCTAGCACAACATTTCGAGCACATGCAGACAAATAATTTTCAACTTGAAATAAATGAGTTAAACTTTTAGTTTCAGCAAATCGATCAAAATATGCATGATTCATATTAGTAGAGGCTATTTGCAATTAAGCGGTCATTTGCGCGGATTTATCATAAGATCTGTACATTCAAAGTTTACTAAACATTGTTTAGTTCTCAAAACAAAATTAAACTAGCTAATTCTCATTATCAATCACATGCCAACAATTTGTTATGTATGATTTCACCCTCTTAAATATTCCGAAAGAATTTTAAAATTAACTTTCTGAACCATTCTAAGCCATTCTAAACTTGTAACAACTTATTTTCAGTGTGATGAGTGCTCTTGGTCGATTGGTTTTGAAATTTTCAACAGTTTTATTATTGTTAATCAATTCAATATTGATCATTTTGAATAGTTATGCAATAAATTCTCGTTTAAAATCATTTTCCCCCAACTTGGACATTTCTTTTAAGCTCAAATCTCGTTCAATTAGTTTTAATAGTTGAGCATTATTGTTGATTGCAGTTTTTCTGCGATTTCTTTTATTAAAATTTATTCCTGGAGTCTGACGTAATTTATTAATCCACACATCAATGACGTCCTGACCCACCCGTCATTTCTGGTATGTGTTATAACCGATCCCTTCGACATACTTTTTTGCTGATGACCGGTTTTAACACATATGTGTTATATGCGGCGAGTTACGGTGAGTCAATTTTTATCCTAGTATATTATTGTGAATTATGTAGAGAAACGAAAAATATAAACATATTAAAAAATAATTAAACAAAATCCCATTATTCGATCCAAACTTATTTAGTCAGTAAGTTATCGATGCAATGAACGCCTGATGAGTAGCGCATCAGATGTGCGCTACTTCGGAGACACACCTGATCTGTATATGTGTTAGTCGATACAAATGCTGAGAATTCATTAGATTGTCTATTGATTGGACGACAATACAATTTATTCGCATTTTCGTGACGTTTTTTCAAATTTTATTCTTGGATATATAGTAACGTTTGCATGTTATATGGGGTCTCTGAACTTGTATTTAAATTAAATTCTTTTCATTTCTTGTTTTCCTCGGTATATGCCATCGATTTTATGATATAATCAAATGAAAATGAAATTTGTTTTGAAATAAAATTCAAGTTCAATTTTCAAACACGATCAATTTGAGGAATAGCCAGAATGAGTGAATAATTATCTAGATTCAATAGAAAACTGGTGTTCACACTTGAACTGTCACTTTCTTTGCCAGTAATGAACTCATTTCTAAATTAATTCTAATTTCAATCATGATGAAATTTCAGTTCTAGTCTAACGTGCTAATATCGAAATTAAATACAAAATACATTTTATTCAAATTAGAGTAAAGAGTAAAATAGAGTTTATGAAGACTGACTCTCAACTTCATTGAAAATATTCCCAGAATAATCAATATAAACCTTCATAACATAAGAATATTACACATACATTATCCGAGAAAACGGCTTACAAATGACTTGATTAAAATCAATAAAATAAATATGATGTTTCATGAATATTAAATAAAAACCGAATTTCTAAATATATATGCCAACACATTTCATGATATTCAAGTAGTAAATATTAGTTTACATTGGTGCATTTGAGTTTTGGAAAATCTTCAATCAACTTTCTATAAACCATGCCCAGAGTAATCAAAATTTACCCCATTGTGAGGCTTCACAAAGCCATCACAACCAATATCTTGGCACCAAGAATATTCCACATACGTTATTCGAGGCAAAGACTCAATAATGATTTGATTAGATTCCAGAAGATTTTGTCGTTTGTGACCACAATCTTATGTACCATTGGTTTCGCGATTCAGAGCTATGAAGTGATTTCACTGTATTTCAGCGGTAAAACTGTAGCCAAGACTTGGAGTCAACGCTATTTGGGAAGTGCTTTGCCGGCCATTACTGTATTCCTATCAATGAATGTAAATCTGGAGAAAAATTCGGAAAAATATTTGAAATTTTCAAATGAGACTGAAGACAGAAATTTATATCAAGATTATTTGAAATTGAAAGAAAACCTGCCGGAATATGATTGGAATTCTGGTGAGAAACAAATTTTACGTAAAATCAAAGCAAGAATAATTGCCCAAATGACCAAGGAGAATAAAAGTCTTGGTGAAATTTTTCACGATTATCGAGCTGATTTGAAATTTAAATATGAATTAAATTTATATAGGGAACGAAAATTGAATCTAGTACTAAATGAAAGTTTTCATCTCTCGAATCTACCCAAACCTGAAATTATTAAGACCATGGTCATTCCACATCAAGAAATTTATTACATGTCTTATACAATTTTCAGCGAAAAAGACATCAATTTCAGAAATAAAAAAATATCACCCTTTTAGTCTAGTATTCTCTCTTGACACATCCAAGATGAACGACATATTTTTCACAGAATACATAGATACACTTAACCAGGACGGAATTTGGATTTCCTTGCATACACCGAATGATTTTCCAAGATTCCAATACAAAAATCTTAAACTTATTAAAATGTTGCAATATGGGATTATCATACAGTACCATGCTACACAAGTTAAACGTTTACCGCCACCATATGATACAATGTGCAATGAATACCATGCTGATGAATTTAGACAAGAATGCATTCAAAATTGTATCGTGCAAAGTATCTATAACCATGGTAATTTCACATGTTATGGTCGATCGCTACTATTGAATGAAGATAAAGTAATAAATTTTGATCGTGATACAATTTGCTCCAAAAATTATAATTACTCAAAATATGACTATAATTTAGATATGCAAATTGAACTAGATTGTCAGATGAAATGTCGTGAAAATTGCCTCGAATATCAATACACGGATGATATTATGAAAACACATTTGAAAAATACAAATAGAGAAGATTACAGCATTTATATCTATTTATTTCGTGATGATAAATTTGATAATATTGTTGAATACCAGCCCATAGTTGACTGGATCACAATGGTGTCCAACTTTGGAGGATTAATTGGAATGTGGTTGGGACTCAGTTTTGTCTTCATCTCTGATAAAACACTTGATATTGTTTTCAAATATATACATAAAATTGTATCGAAATATATTTGAAAATAAATATAACCTTTCATAGTATTAAACTTTTATTCTAATCTCAATTATGTAATCATGCATTTGTCACACAATTTGTCAAATAAATGTTCTTGTAGATTTTTTAATCAAGTTTAATCATTATTACTGGTGATGGACGATCTCTTTGTGCTGGAGGTCGAATTTCTTGTTTTTGACTAACATCTTGTTTGATGACCGACACCATATCGTCGGCCGCATCGGACGGTCTTCGCTCTTCAGAGTAGTGCTCACATCGTCCATGAATTCATACCACTCGAGATCATTCTTGTCTTCGGCCTCGGGCTCGACCAGCACTATTTCTTCGAAGCCGAATGAAGATAACTTGACTTTGAAAGCTGGGTAGAGAACAAGAACTATTCGAAGATCGCGACGGAACAGTTCTATGTTTCAATTCTTGTCCCGTTTAAATGCCGGAACGTCAAAAACCCCTAAAATCCCGCCTAAATTTCGCGGTATTTGGCCGGTATTATACGGTACTACTAATGTTCGGTCTGTCCGATGGATCTGACATTAATGACACTCATCTATTAGGAGAACCTCTTCTATCGCGTCCGACTGTTGGCCATCACCGCAATCTTTGTGGTTAACCTGGTTTATGTCAACTTGGAAGAGCAAGATAACTCAACGTCCGCAGTGAAGAGCGGGTCAGATATTTTCGGGAAATGACGGCCAATTGGAACAGTGTCTCAGATAGCGAGAAGATAATTGAATTGCATTTCGTTATGGATTTATTTATTTTGAACGCAATTTGTTTGTCATTATCTGTCGTTGTATTGAGCGTTGAATTTGTTTTTAGAATAATTTTCAATAAATAATTTGGAAAATTTTAAATTTTTATATGAAGAGTTAATGATTTGGATGTATATTTTATGTAGATTTTGAATGCTATTTAATTTGGCGCCCATTTCACCATGCTTATGGTTAGGAACTATTTTCAAATACTTACGCCCTATTGTGGACATAGTCTCAACTCATTTGTTGTCAAATTGACTTATTATAACATTTAATTTGAGTACTAATAAATAATTACTAATTATTGCAATGCATTCGAGTCAGTGATGGCCAGCAATACGTCAACCGTTGGACCGAACATTCGCTACAGTCGGGACTCGTTTGACCGCTTCGGCGATGATTTGTCTGAACTAATCCTCAGTTATCTGTCTGTAAGAGAGAAGCGATCGCTTGAATGTGTGGCCAAACAGTGACAGCGATTGATTCACAACAAGACCTGTGAACTCCACCTCTACACTATGAGTTGTATATGAGTTTCGCGAATATAGATGGAATTGCGATTCGTGTGCAACAAACAAGTCACTCAACAATACAATGTTAAGGCAGAGAGCAGTGGGCAGAGGTATTAGAGTTGCCACCAAAATATTGCAAAACCAGTTTTGAATGAGCGGACTCTCAAACATGGGATTCTATGGCGTGTGTTCAGCACCACTTAGTTTTGCGAAACTCATATAAAACTCATATTGTATATACCAGGTTCGGAATACACCGGCGGAGAAATTGTCGATCGGGAAGAGATGGATGGTATAAGACTCGATCATCTCGAGTCTTCACTCACATCCAAATCAATGGCTTATTGATCACTATTATAGCCCAATATTGTCCGCATTCAAAGTCAATATCACTGTTCAGATGTCATATGACGAGAAATACTCTGAAACACTTCGGCAGAGTGTTGGGCCCGAAGATCACAATTATGGAGTGCAGTGGACAAGAGTTCTGCTCCTCCGGCGAACCTGAAGTCTTCTGGGACATCATTTCAAGGGAGAAAGAACTGCTCGATAAGTGTCCTAACATTGAGACACTTGTCTGCGAAGAGTTATCGGTGTTCGCCAAAAGTGGACAAAACTTTTTACCGAAACTCAAATCACTGAAAACGAGTATCGATTCGAAGAATTACATGATTTTAGACGATTTAATCGCCAAATATGGCAAAAATTGGTATCTTTGGAGCTGACAGACAGAGGCAAGTCATACGACAAACACGTGATGCTATCAAACAAAAAATTTGTGACAATTCTCGGCTATATATCATCATTCGTTGTGTTGACTCGGTTTAAGATCACTGTCGAATATTGGAACCATTGGATGTCGTGACAGCTGTGGACATTGAGCCACAATTAACGGCAATTGGAAGCAATTGTCGGAAACTCGAGCGGATAGTAATCATAGCAGAGACGATCACTTCAAAGGGGAAACTTATGAGAGGTTTTGTCGATTTTTAAAGCCGTAAAGCTATTGGATCTCACCATTGAAGCAGTAGATGAAAGTCTGTCCATCGCCTATGGTTCTCAAACAGAATCTGAAACATTTGTCAATCGATTCTTCGGAATGAGTGAACAGATGTTCGAGAATATGAGTCAATTTGTACCAAATCTACGTTCACTCCAATTGGTGACAATGGAAAAGTTGTCGGACAGTCTATTGGAGTCATTGTCCGGATTGCGATTCCTTCGTGAGGTGTCGTTGACTGGTGAAGAAGGACAGTCGAAGAACATCACAGACAACGGTGTCATTCAATTGCTGGATAACTGTCCAGAGCTGAACAAAATTGAGATTTTTCATGGAATGTCAATAACAGCCAAAACAGTGACTAAACTGATGTCATTCGCCCGAAAACGAGACAAACGTTTGATTCAATTCATTGCCGACGCCGACGAAGACATTCAACCTATTGATGAGCTCATCAATGATTGCGATGATATGCCGAAGAATCTGAAGATCAAAGTCACCAAAGAAAAGAGAATATCATTGCCGGACATATCTGATGTTGATTCTAATTGTTCGATATAATGACTATTTCAGTGGTTTATTAAAAATGAAATAAATGAAGATTTTATAGAATATCTAATCTCGATTATTTTAATCCAATTGAAAGATGAAAAATATAAAACATTAATGCAATGTACTGCAAGGTAATAACAATGATGCAAGGTAATTATGTTTGCCTTGATGAGCCTAACTTTTGCCACGATTTTCTAGTAATTGAAGCAAACTTTTGAAAATTGAGTAATAATCAGAAAAAAATATTTTAATGCTAATTGAGATAAAGTTTACGCCATTGAAGTTTAGACGATTTTCGAACTGAGCGCTCAATATTGCTAGAGATAAACTGACTCATGTCAAGGTTAGGCCATATTAAATGACCTGTACTCAATGTGAGTTGACACTGGTCAATGTCGCGCATAATTGACATCCACTCATTTGCTTATGGCCTCTAGTATCTAGAATATCAATTAAAAATCGTCTAAACTTCAATGGCGTAAACTTTATGTATTTAATGATTAAGTGAACGCAAGAGCTTTTTTCACCCTGTTAGATATGGTCGAACAAGCACAATGTCCCAGTCTTGCATAACACTGTCGTTTCTTAATGCCCGACTAAAATTCAATGTTAAGCCATTTTCTCTCATAACCCAAATACTTCCGCTATGTTTAAAAATTCTGATTGAATTAGGATATTTTGATTTAACTACAATATAATCTACTCTACGCTATATCATGAAATTTTAGGTTAAAAATAGTGTATTTATTAATCACGTGTCATTTAAAAACTTGTCAAATATAAAGTGCATTTCTTGTTCGATCAGTTATCACTAGAGTGACCAGATATTTTTAATTCAAGAAATTTGTTATGTTTTAGTTGTAAATAGCTTAGATATGATCTAAAATGAAATATTTTCGAATAAAAATATTTTCAAATTTTGGCGAAAAATAAGAACGAAAATCAATTTTTGGCCAGGGAATTAAGAACGGCTAATGTATTTCTATGGAAGTGTTTTTAAAATAATTAAGAACAAATTGCTTAATTTAAGAACAGTTCTTGAATTTTAAGAACGTCTGGTCACTCTAGTTATCACTAGTTTATTTCTCGTTATATCATGATAATGAATGTTGCACTCAATTGATTGAATAAAATTCTTGGTAATTCAAAGATTATTTTAGCTAATTAGTAAAGAAATATTCTAAAAATTAATATCACTATAGTCTGATTTTGTTCTCTACTTTTACATTTCAATAGATTCCATGCCAAACGGCACATAATGAAACCATTAAAAGTTAGAAATGGCTTCTCTCTCATAGCATTGTCTGTCAGTTCAGCCCTTTATCATTGAGACATTTTATTTATGTGCTCTTATTAACATAGAATAACTTATAAGTTATAACACAAACTGATTAAAAGTAATTATTTAGGTGCACAAGCTCAATTAACATAACATTATCAAGGTGAATGTGCATTTGTTAATAATTGTCATGCAATTGTGTGTTAGGTACGATACGGACAATCTTTGTTGGCCTCACGTTAATTACTGATTAGACGAATCAGTGATTAGCTCATTGACATGTTTAAGGTTGTTCTGATGATTAGCTTGAATAATCATTGTTCAATTGTTCATTAATTGTTCTGATGATTTTCAAAATTGACTCAGTATGCATATGCATCAAAATATTTTGAAAGTTTCATTCAATGGAAAGCTAATATTAGGAGCCCCAAATAATTCGTAGCGAAAATATTTTGTGACGATAAGTGAGATGACTCGATCGTTTGACTCATGTATTTGCAAGAGATGTAGAATAAGAGCTGTTCATTCAAGTTTATTAGCTCTCCATTGCATTGAACTTTCAAAATTGTTTGATTCATATTCAAACTGATTCGATTTTGAAAGTTCAATGCAATGGAGAGCTAATAAACTTGAATGAACAGCTCTTAATCTACATCTCTTGCAAATACATGAGTCAAACGATCGAGTCATTGCTCTTATCGTCACAAAATATTTTCGCTACTAATTATTTGGGGTTCCTAATATACTTGAATAAACAGCTGGTAATCTACAGCTTGAGCGAATTCATGAGTCAAACAATTGAGTTATCAAACCTCTCATCACATAATATAATCCCTACGAACACTTTCAAACTCCTTATAATAGAAGACGGTTGGAAGTGAACCGAATGAGTTGTCAGATCAATCTGATTGTGAAATTCTTGATCATCAAGATGTCGATACTAACCGTAATTACCGGTCTACTAATGAGTGACATTCGAAACACTCTATTGAGTCTATTGGTCGGTTATGTTGTGTACAAATTAGCAGAATTCTATGTCCCAGTTTATAATCTACCACCCAAATCGTTCCCACTGCCTGTTCTTGGAAATCTTCTCGGTAAATTACTTATTTAATATAAATTGTAGAATTTTGATTATTATTATCTTGTATAGAATTTCGTGGCACCAAAGAGAACTGGACTATTGAATTGCAGAGGATAGCCAAGAGGTACGGACCGGTGATGACGTCAATATTCAAAAGATAATTGAATTACTTCTATAGACAATCAAAACACAAAACGAAAAAATTGAAGAATGAAATCATTATACATGTATTGTTTATAAAAGCATATACTCGATAATCCCGGCACACGAGCGGTCCTCTCGCCTGACCAGTGACATAAACGCCTGGTTAAAGTACAAGCTTGTGTTGTAATACTACTGTTCGGTCTGTTCGATGGATCTGACATTAATGACACTCATCTATTAGGAGAACCTCTTCTATCGCGTCCGACTGTTGGCCATCACCGCAATCATTGTGGTTAACCTAATTTATGTCAACTTCCTGTTGGCCAGTGTCGGCTGAGAAGCCCAAAGCTCGTACTCACTGTTCACTCTATGACCGCACGGAAGCCAATGGGTTTGGACCTGATTGAGAAATGTCAAAAGTTAACATTAATAGATAATTTGGTGTCTTCTGTGATATTTATCATTTTCAGAATTATGATTATTCTCTTCGAGAAATTGGCCCTGTTGGCAGGGAGAAAACAGGCATGATAAAGTTTGTCGCGAAACTATGGACGTACTAGTTTATTCGAGATTTTAGCAAGATTCTTCCACTTATATCGGTGTAGTTATAAATTTCAATTGTACTTTCGAAGAGAAATGTCATGGTAATTTCAGATTTAAAATAAGTTGAGTAGTTTTTGAAATATCCTCATGTTGCGCTATTATCGTCGTTGCAAAACTATGGGCCCACTTGGGATTTTGATGAATATCACCTTGATACATCAACTAATTCTTCTTTCTTGTGTTCCCTAAGTTATGTCACATCGATTTGTATCATGATTATTCGAAATTGAATTCAATTCATCAGAGAATTCATCGTGGCAAACGACAATTGTACCAAAAATTCAAATTGAGCTAGTGCATTCTTCTAGTTGAATTTTCAATTGGAACTTGATTCATAAAATTCTAAACAGTGAATTGTTTATGAATTCAATCAAAAATATGAAGATAAGATTGTTTTTAAAACACTTTTATTGAAAAAAATGAAAATTTTCCGACATTGTTGAGTTTATCACGATGAAAAAAATATTACAAGGAAATATTTTCCACAAACAAATATGCAATGAACAAGCTCATATTATTTAGTTTTGTGAATAAATGTATTCAATTCAAACAATAAATCGTTTTGGGTAAAATTCAACAAACTATCAAGCTAAGATATTTCTTCATTGAAACCAATGGGAAAATTTTCATGTTGAACAATCCATCTTGCTAATCAAGGCCTTGATAAAATCAATGGATCTCATGATTGTTTTAAAAACGTTACCATATGAGCTTGCTCATTGCATATTTGTTTGATCAAAATTTTCCTTGTAAATATTTTTCACCATGATGAACTCTTCTATATCGCGAAATTTTCAAGTTTGCCAATGATAGCCCTTTCTTAACAATCCTTCATCCGACCCACAGCCACACAATGTAAACTATGTCGCTAAAATATGGACGCACTAGTTTATTCGAAATTTTACCAAGATCTTTCCACTTACATATGTTTAGATATTCATTTAGCATATACTTTCGAAGAGAAATGTCATGGTTATCTCAGATTTGAAATAAGTTGCGTCGTTGATGAAATATCCTGGTGTTGCCGTATTTTTTCGTAGCAAAACTATGGATAGGGCTGCCAGATCATATTACAATGAACCTGGAAAAAATTAGAAAATTCGTTCAAATATTTGAAACGAATGGATATCACCCCTACCCTAACCATTTGTTAGAGCCACCAGATGGCGCTGATAGCGACCAACATGTGTAGCGATAAACACTCGACGCCATTAACGGCAGTCGGTATTGGAGTGCCTTTGAGAGCAGTTCTCTCTCTTTTGTATTAATTGTTTGCTATCAATAAATGAGTTCTTCTGCATATCGATTGATGATCAGTGACAATCACTCGATTGGTATCAGCAAGACCATGAAGATAGGACAACCAAGACAATAGAAGACTGCATCTAAAGCCGTTCCGACGCTGGACTCGTCTTCGCTAGCCTACAGCAGTGGGCAGGCGAGGTGGTGGAGGTGTTTGGGAGGCTTCGCCAACACTCACCAGCCATTAGAAAGCGATCGCCGGCTACACCCGACGCGGCGCATCCTTTCATATTCTGGAAAATTCTGGACAAATGGTTTTTTATTACTCCCTGAGGGTCTCACCGAAGGAGGCATATATAGATTTGCTTTGAGGCCTCCCCCCGTCCCAACAATTAATTTTCAAACTTTCAAACTTTGAAAATCGATTGTTAGGGCCTTGAAAATATTTTGTTGTGGCCAATTGTCTGAGCCCATGTTAAATCTATGGGAGGACTGATTATTGTCACAGGGCCCATGCTGAGTCTATGGGGCCCTGAGCCGAGCATAACCCTATGGGAAATGTGATTCACAGCAACAATAGTCTTTCCAACAATGAATTTTCAAATTTTCAAATTTTGAAAATGCCATTGAATTGAGAAATCGCAACAAACGTTTTTAAACTCTCAAATTTAGAAAATTGAATGTTGGAACCAATTTTAAGTATGTGAAAATCTATTGTTGAAACAATAGAGTGTGAACCAGGAAGTCATAAAGTATACGCTTCTACGAAGCCTTGTTTTCATATTCAATTCATATAACATAATAAATACATTGTTTCTCGCGCAGTAAGAATTGCCTTCTGGGTGATTTCTCGCTAAAATGATAGCTAGCTTATCGAAAATTGTCATAGATATACCTTGACTAGTCCAGATCAAAACAAAAATACATTCATTGGATCTGGGTGAACATGGACAAGAACATTCTCATTCTCTCAATGAGCGGTGAAGAACAACGTGGTTTTATCAAAATTTTTCGCCTAGCTGGTTGCACAGCTAATCAAATCTACGGACAATCAGTGTGTATATTGCAAGGCATGTAATGCACATTCAGCACGTTGAACCGATGGGTGACCGCGATCTACAAGGGCAGCACTGATCTTGCCAATGGCTGAGGTGGACCTCAATGTGGCTGTGGTTACGGACGATCGAACTGTCCGAATTCAAGTCTGTCTGCGCGAAGCAAGAACTTGGTAAGTGTGCGAACCACCCCGCCTGGTCAATGTTCCGCACTAATCTGTATGGCGGATTCTAACAGAACATCTTGACTGGTAAAAATAATTCGAAACTTTGGTTCCTCGCTAATTGACCGAAAATCAAAGACAATTTGGAATTGACAGTTATGGTGATTTCCTTCGATTGAGATGTCACCCTACCTTATTGGAGATTACCTTGGCTATTGATAAGTTTTGGGCCGACTCTATCGACCACCTCGAAAAGTCCAACACAAGAATCGACTGAACCCGGTGAGCAAGTCCCAACTTCTGCAGTGGCAGAGTTGCACTATAGAAAGCTGATGCTAATCATTGCTATGAATACCTATGGTATCGCATTCTGACATCTGTGCAATGAGAATCAGTCAATAGTTAACTACGAGGTTAAATATATTTAATTGTGTGAAAATTTCAATTTCCTATCATTTAAACTTTAAATGTTATTAAAGTTTTTGCAACTTTAATTTAGCGTGATACAGTGTATTATTCATATTTTTGGCTCGATCAAACACTTGATAATAACCTTTGATTAGAGTTAATATAAGAATTGAAATCAAAACAAGTAAAATTGAAATTATTCTTTATTTGTCGCTGTATTCGATGCGAATCAGATTTCGATAAACTCTTTGGTAATGAATTATTTAACCGTTTGGACAGCGAATACGAAAAGATTATCGACGGACAGAAACGGCTCAACAATTTTGAACGAATAAAACCACTTCTATGACATTTCTATTCGCACTTTCACCCGAATATCACTAACGTTCTGTAGGAATATTCCAAATGCTATCTCTTTGACAACTCATTTGCAATCAATTCAATCAATGATATCAACAAGATTCTATTGATAACTGTATATCACGCTCTGTTGTGGTGGCCAGTCGAAGACAATCGGGGGAACAGCTTGGCTGCAGTCCAAGTTGTAGAACCAATCGACTCGAGAGGTTCACTCAATTGAAAATAACTAGATAAAACTTACGGTTTGAATACACGAAGACTTTATTAGGTAATCAATTGAATAGACATTATTTTGAACAAGGCTTATATAGATTTTGAACGACCAAATTATTGAAAAACAGGATTTTAGAGAGAGATAACAAACATGATTGTTATCTTGGTGATTTCCTTTGAATATCGCCTGATTGCAACTCAATGTCAACTGAAGACAGGATATAACTGTCGTTTGTCGACACATATTCCGTCAATAAGGTCAGAGGAAAGTCAATTGCATTAATCGATTGAAAAGCGAAAATAGGCAAGTTAAATATCAGTTGAATATAAGGCAAAAATTTCTACGCCTCCTCACCATAATTAATATCATCACAAACAATGTTACTAGCTATATTCTAGAAACCTATTGTCCAGAATTGTCTCTCATCTGGATTCTGGACATCATGCTCAATTTCTGGACAGTCCAGGTCGAATCTGGACGTCTGGCAGCCGTAGGGTCGGATAAGTCTGCCATATCTTCCAAAGATCTATCTATTCAGCTAAGTCTATGTTTATCATCGATTCTTTGTATCGATTGAATAAATTATCACCATGATTAATCGCATCATCAATCATTTTGTCTGTTGAACAATAAAAAAATTGTCTTGTTCGATTAATTGATACTACAGTTAGATCGTGATAAAAGAACACTGTGTAATTGCACAATTGGCTAATTGCACAGTAATTTGCTGAATCAAATTCGGGTGCAATCTTATCCTATGGAACCTAAATGCTAATTGGCTACTTGCAATTGCACATCGATTTCCCATAACCAATTCATTGGAGTAATGTTATTTTAAATGCACAATTCCAAAATTTTTGCTGTAATGTTAGAAAATTAGTCTATTTTGATATTACTGTCGAACCTCTGAGATATGTTTTAGTTGGTGCAAGCACTTTTCGTACACAACTCGGAGGTTACACAATTGGGA
>JAQGBE010000948.1:0-13527 GCA_034698225.1 Scheloribates latipes | reverse complement strand
CAGTGATCAGTGATCAGTGATCAAGGCTATTACAGTGGGTTCAGTCGTATAAAAGTCTTTTTGTCTCTATTTTATCAAATTGAGACCGCAATTGACGACAATCCACCATAAAATGAGCGAACAATTCAAGGTAAAACTTTTTAAACTGAACTTTACCAAGGATACTCATTTTAATAAACCTGTTAAATTAGAATTGGATTTCAAATAAAAATTTTGAAATTGTGGGCAAAATCGATGGAAAGCCGGACAAATCAGCCGAATTTGTTGTGGTCAACAATGATTTGGCCAAAGCTTCCGATATCAGAGTATATCTGTCAAAGTCTTCGGCAGTCGAGTCAATTGGTTGTAAAACAGCGACAAATGAGTCGCTAAAACTGTTCAATGACATCAAGTCGAGAAAGAGTCTTCTCGACAAATTTCATCGACTGGTCAAAGATTCGGCTGAAGTCTTGGAGTTCTTTGAAACAATTACAAGTAATGCCACGATTAAAGTCAGTCGCAATCGAGTCCGAAATTTGGTCATTGCCTTGGATTATGGAACCAGTCATCAGGTCTTCACTCATCGCAATGAATTCAAGTTCAGAGCAATCGATTACTCGTCAGTTAAGGTCTTCAGATCGGAATCACTGTCTCTTAAGATCATTTACGAAGTGATTCCACATCTAATCCGTGGATCGCCATTCCGTCTGATAGTCGAACCTAACTCTGCATTGTTTGGGTCCTATGTCTTGGAATTGTTGGAAAAGTCTGGACTCGAGTCGGGAATAGATCTGATAATAGTCGACAGCAAAACATTTGCCAAACGGGACACTAAACCACAAATCGCACCGACTTTTGTGGTCTTCGAATCGGCGGACATCGACAGCGCTGTTCACAGACTTATCAAGTCATACATCAATGACACGATTGGCTCAATCAATGTGTTTGTCCAGCAGTCGATTCACAAGAAATTCTGCGAACGACTCCGAACTCGTCTGACCAATAGTGTAGTGATTGGCCACCAATTAGACAACAAAAGCGATATCGCGGTCAAAGTTGATGTCAACTACGAAGCAATTGATTTGGACAACCAATCGGTTGGGATTCAAGTGTTCAAGTTTAGAACAAATGAAGAGATGAAGAGTTTGATCAAACATTTCGTCGAAATCCCTTTCATATCTTTGTGGGCAGAGAAGACATCGCTGGCCATCGAGTTTGCCAAAAGTGTTGACTCGACTTCGCTTTGTTTTATCAACGGTTCGGTCGAATTCCCAGTGAGAAGCGATGTTTCGTTTGTGGATAACGTGTCGGATAAGACTGAATTGGATAAACTCATCAAACAATCTGAATTGGAGTCAATCGTCACTTCCAACAAAAAGTTAGTGTAAATCACTTGTAGTGTTCAAAATGTGTTCAATATCTCGATCTGTACTTTCAGGTGGAAAACCGTTTCTCCTGAGGAGAGATTGAAGATAATCAGAAACTTTTTGCTGACAAACGAATCAAAAGTTTCTGTCAATATTTCTACTTTGGATGCGTCCAATCAACAGATCACTGAAGTCAAAGACAACTTTGGTCTTCAGTTGATAATCAGAGACTTCGAACCAATTGGTTTACTAGTTCTCAAAGTTGACGAATTGGATGTCCGATCGTTTGAAGTCATTCTAAAGGCTCTCATATCTGGCAATTCTATTGTCATAAACAGTGATAAACCGAACGACAATTTGCTTAAACTTTCGGACCATTTGACGTCTTTGGGCCACAAATGTCTGAATACCTTAAACATCAGTGAAATTAAAGGAAACTCTGTTTTGACTGTCGGAGGGACTGCTGTCGGACTGCATTTGCAAGACATTGGAGATCTGTCGCTGAACTCAACCATCAGACCCAACAAAACCATTCGTCTCTCGTTCGGAGACATCAGTTTTGCCAAATGATTGACAACAAGTGGCAACAAATTGACCTTTTATTGTTCAATTATTTCAGTTAACAAATCAATTATTTTAGTTATTTTATTAATATTAAAATTATTATAGAGTAACAAGACTTTGTAAAAGCATATACTTTATGACTCCCTGGTTCTCATAATAGGCTCAGGAGGCCATGGGCTACAATGGGCACCCCTTCCATAGACTTAACGTGGAAAATCTATATATGCCTCCTTCGGTGAGTCATAAAAAATTGTTATCTAGTAAATATGTGAGTCTCAAAATCGACGACTAGAGCGATGACGCGAGTGATTGCAACTGCCTTTGCATCGGTGATAATCTCGTGCGGAATGACTTATTGTGGATCTAATGAGAGCGATTCAAATCAAACTTGGTTTGTGTTTGGTATGTTTGGTTGCATTTCTTGCGGTTCTTCAGCGGGTTTGACCATAAATTCGTTGAGCAGAAGATTCTTATCATTCTTGATGGCGGCTATGGTTTCGCCCAAAGACTTCAATTCTTTGGAGACTTTTCGAAGCGATGCCGAAACGTTTTGAACCATTTTTTGTGATTGAATCAATTGTTTGGTAATATTGGTCACCTCTTTGGTGGCCATAATGTACGGCCCGCAGGCCAGTTCGGACAACTCGCGCTTCAGCTCTTGGTTTCGCTCCCCTAATACAACAAAACAAATATTCAATTATTTTATATTGAAGTCTAATTTATGAGAACTCACTCAGCTTTTTATGAAGTAATCTGTGATAAAACAGAATTATTAGTTCCAAGAATGTGTCTCATTATATGACTCACGTATTGTATTTGTTTGTGTCTCCGATTGAGTTATCGTCAGAGAAAGTAGACCTTTGAGACTGACCTGTCATTTGATGGACAGACAAAACAATTTCATTACATCACAAGTTTGAATCAACACAAACTGTGTCAGTGAAAATAACTGTATCTAGCCGATAAACAAGATTAGATAAGCTCATTTTGTTATTTAATTTGAGTAATAAGTTATTACTAATAACGACATAAAACAATTCTTTTATAATAAACATTTTACTCATTTCTGAAGTCCTCCGAGTCCTCGGAGACATCTGTGAGAAGCTGACTCTTCTTTGTCTAATTTCTTCGGGTTCTTCGTCCTCCTCTGATTCAGAGGCTTCTCCAGGAGTAATGATCGCATTGTAGCTCATGTTTCGAGGCATTAGTGTCGAGGTCTGTGACGAGATTTGAAATATGAATGAATGAATGGTTTGTAAATTGTTTGTAAATACCATAATATTGTCGATTGATGTGACACTTGAGTCCATTTGTTCGTCAATCGAGGCATACATTTATTGATGACAATAAACGACAATAATTGAGTTAATTGCGAAAAAGGCAAAAGTAAACAACGGATGCGATGAATATCAACAAAAAAGAGCGAAACGATTGGTCAGAGGCGGAGATCTACAGTGAAAGCCAGATATGCGACCGAAACCACTGTTGATGTCATTTACTGTCGTTAGTAACGCCGCGTTTGCGGTCACGAGTCGAGTGAATGCATTATACAATTCAACAATCAGCTAATTCTGATTAAAAGCTGATTAATCGTGCAAAACCGCTGACCCGAGTCCGCCCTCTCCAGACACTACAACTCCCTCAGCGATGACATAATCGGATGGCATTGCAAACGACGTGACGATAGGGTCTCAAAACACTCACTATTGACAACACATGTTTGGTTGAGATAAGTGGCGGACAAACAGCGAGTGAAGTGAACGATGTCTACGAAGAGTGCCGTTTAAAGAGCGAGAGATAAACAGTGAAAAAATTGCGTTAAATATTGGATTTTTAAGCTTATCTTCAGTGAAACTGAAGTTCACTTTAACTATATTAATATATCCTATCTATAAGTCTTTGCACTCAAAGCCATGACTTATAGATAAGAATCGTATGTTTTAACTGAAATCGATTACAAGAATTCTTAGTTACACTGTTCGGAAAAGTTGAGAAGAGATGTCGACAATAGGTCTTCTCTTGGCATTGATTGTCGTTTTTTCGGTTTGTATCGCAATCTGTTGTACCGCTGATGACAATCGTTGATCACCCGTTAGGGCCAAACGTTGGCCAACAAGTGTTTGTTCCGCGGCAAGTGTGGAGAAGCGAGCACAACCTTTGGTCAATACCCGATCCCCTGCATTGTCGATGAAGAACCGCAGAAGTTTACGGACGTTGAGACGGCAGAAATGGCCAAGAAATACGTTCCGGAACTGTTTGACAACAGTTGAGTCTTGTCGGCCATCCTTACCATTGTGTTGTCTAATCGATTGTCTGCTTATTTCAGTTAAGGATCCCGTCTTTTGCTGCAATGACCAACAGGTCCACGACATCATCAACCAGTTGTCGTTTGCCGAGAACCTCCTCAAGAGGTGTCCCTCTTGTTTTGTCAACTTCGCCAAGATATTCTTCCACATGTCGTGCAACCCGAACCAGGCCCAGTTCCTCAAAGTGACCGGCACCACCAAGGCCCAAACAGACCCGAGCAAGTTGATGCTCACCGAGTTGAGTTACAACATGTCGCACAAGTTTGGTCAGGACATCTTTGACTCGTGTTCCAACTTGCAAATGGCTGGCGGTGGCCAACGTGTGATCACCATTTTCTGCGGGGGCGCTCAAGAATGTAATCTTGGTCAATTCCTAAAATATATCGGCCAAAAAGATCCGTCGCCTTTTCAAATAAACTTCGATCAAACGGATGAGAAGAGTGGTCTCAACGAGAAAGCCGTGTCCTGTGCGGACGCGCCCACCGGCTATTCGAACCTGTCGTGCAGTTGCGTCGACTGTCCGACCAAATGCAAGCCTCAACCCATTCCTTACCCCAAACCAGACTCTCAATGGTTTGTCTTTGGAATGGACGGCATGTGGTTTGTGACGGGAGTTGTCTTCTATGCCATTGTGGTCATCATTATCGGCGCATTCCTTTGGAAATATTTCCGATCGCAAAACGGTTCGTTTGCCACCAATTCTGGTGATAACTTGCCGATGATTGTCCATTGATGTTCCAATTGATTGTGTCTTCTTCGTATAGAACGGTCCCCCTTGGTTCAACGGGTCTCCACAGAAGATGACATCGCCGCCCAAACTCAAACAGGACCCGCCACTGAAGAGGTCGAACGCAAGTGTCAATGTCTGCTCAAAGCGGGCTTCAAGTTTGAAAACTTCATTCGAAGAGGTTTTCGCAACTATGGAATAATTTGCACCAAAAAGCCGTTCATTTATTTGTTACCTCTGTTGGGCATTGCGTTTGCTTTGGCTCTTTCGGTTGGAATCGCCACTCATTTCCAAACAATGACAGATCCGGTGAGTCTCTGGTCGGCACCCGATAGCAGAGCCAAACTTGAAAAAGACTTTTTCGACCAACACTTCAATCCATTCTTTCGTATCGAGCAAATGATTATTCGCCCCAAAAACCAAAGCAATATTCTTCATGTTGTCAACAACGAGACCACAGTCTTTGGGCCCGCTTTCGATCAGGAGTTCCTCCTCCAGGTGTTGGACCTCCAGAATCAAGTCTCTAACATAAAAGCCAATTACAATCGAAAGGAATACCATTTGACAGACCTTTGCTTCGCTCCGATGCAAAACAATTTGTGTGCAATACAGTCGCCTTTGGGGTGGTTTCAGGACAATGCAAACAATTTGAAGAAGACTCTGCCGCCAATCAATTACCTTGATCACATGAAGTTGTGTGCCTTTTCGCCTCTCACACAAAACGATCCCAATTTCGACGAGCTGAGTTGTGCTGGCCAATTCGGCGGCCCTATGCTGCCCAATGTGGCTCTGGCCGGCTATGACAATGACAACTATCTGAGCGCAAAGGCTGTGGTCATCACAATCACACTGAACAATCACGTCAACAGCCAAGACAATGGACCAGCGCTTGAATGGGAACACAATTATTTGAATTTTATGCACAACTTTTCCGATCCCATTATGGAAGTTGTCTACTATTCAGAGGTAATACAGATTTTCAAGTATTTTAAATTGAAAACTAAATCAATAAATGTTTTGCTTAGCGCTCGATCGAGGATGAGATCGACCGTCAGAGCAAATCTAGTTTAGTGACGATTGCCATCAGTTATGTCGTGATGTTTGCGTACATTTCGATCGCTTTGGGAGAATTCACTTCAATTAGAAGATTATTCGTGAGTTTATTAGACAATTTTTAATGGCAGCCAATTCCAAGATCCTATACTCTATTTGCAGGTCGACTCCAAAATGATAATCGGTTTGTGTGGAGTCGTTATAGTCTTGCTGTCAGTGACCGCTTCCATCGGGTTATTGAGTTTCAGTGGAGTCAAATCGACTCTTATTATAGTGGAAGTGATCCCATTCCTGGTGCTGGCGGTCGGCGTCGACAACATATTCATTCTGGTGCAGGCCTTCCAACGCCACCACTCGAATGAAGACATCGATTTGGAAGACCGGTTCGGCTCAGTCATGGAAAGAGTCGCGCCGTCCATCCTATTGGCCACTCTGGCCGAGTCGTCCTGCTTCTTCTTGGGCGCACTCACCTCTATGCCGGCCGTCCATATCTTCGCACTGAATGCCGGTTTAGCGCTATTTATGGCATTTATTCTGCAGATGATTGTCTTCGTGCCACTTCTTGTGGTGGACACTCGCAGACAAAGAGACAACAGATATGAACTCTTCTGTTGCTTCAAACAATCCAAACGATCCGAAGAGAAAGAGGAGCACCAAAGCGGAGCTCTCTATCGCTTCTTCGAGAACATCTACGCCCCTCTTCTCATGAAAGACTTCGTCCGTCTGCCGGTTATCATCATATTTTTGGGATGGCTTTGCTCTTCTATAGCAGTGATAGATAAGTTGGAAGTTGGTCTCAACCAGGAGTGGTCAGTTCCCACCGACTCATATGTGGTCAACTACTTCGACGCGCAGACAAATTCGCTAAGAGTAGGTCCGCCGCTGTTCTTCGTAGTGAAGAACGGTTACGATTACGCTCACCGACAACGGGATATATGTGTGTCGGCCGGATGTGAGGCCGACTCGTTGGGTGTCCTCATCAACGACGCGTCGCAACATTCAAACGAGTCGTATGTGTCCAACGCCGTGGCCAACAATTGGCTCGACGACTACATCGGGTGGGCCGCGACAGACGGCTGCTGCTACTTCAACGCCACCAACAACCAGTCGTGTCCCTCTCTTCACCATGGTCAGACTAGAATTTGCCACGTGACTCCCTGATAAACTTGCTTTCAATCTGACCAGATGGATGTAGCCCGTGTCAAATTTACGACGAGGCTAATAACCTTGTGATACCCGATGACTTCAACAAGAGATACATTGACTACTTTTTGAATGACATTCCCAACCAGTATTGTCCCAAAGCGTGAGTTCAATTGACTCGCTCATCAAGTCTGATGACGTTAACATTTGCACGTTTAGAGGCGGACCGGCGTATCGCCACGCGGTTCACTTGGTGGCCAAGACCGGGGCCAACGATTCATTCGACATAACAGGTGAGTGTCGCCAATGTCGGACTGACTGACTGACTGATCAACTGATCCACTGATAGCCTCATACTTCGCCACTTATCATACGGTTCTCCGAACTTCGCACGACTTCATCACTGCCTTAAAGAACGTCCGGATATTGTCCGACAAATTGACGCAAACCATAAACAAAGGCAGCTCTGGAGGCGAAGTCGAGATCTTTCCGTACAGTATTTTCTATGTGTTTTACGAGCAATACCTCACGATATGGCACAACACTGTCCGCAATCTTGTCGTTGCCTTGAGTGCCATATTTGTGGTCACATTCGTGTTCCTCGCCTTTGATTTGATGGCATCCCTACTGGTAATCGCGACCATCGCGGCCATAGTCATAAACTTAATGGGACTCATGTTCTGGTGGGACATCCCTCTCAACGCCATATCACTGGTCAACCTCGTGATGGTATGAGACCTGCTTTGAGACATCACTGACAACGACTAACTTTCATTCACTTTCAAAGGCGATCGGAATATCCGTTGAGTTTTGTTCGCATATAATCCGCGGATACGTAACGAGCGATCGGCGGACAAGAGTCGAGAGGGCGGAGGAGGCGTTGGCCTCAATGGGCAGCTCAGTGTTGTCGGGCATAACACTGACAAAGTTCTGGGGAATCGCGATCCTGGGGTTCGCCTCCTCTAGGATTTTCCAGATATTCTATTTCCGGATGTATTTGGGAATAGTAGTCATCGGCGCCCTTCACGGACTCGTCTTATTGCCGGTTGTGCTCAGTCTTGTCGGCTCTGGACCGCGACCTCTGAACCACAGATCGCATTGAGTTTAACTCCAATTCTAATCACTGTTTAGTAATTGATTTTAAATTATGTCCAAATTCTATCGAAATATTCACTATTTTTACCAAATTTTAGTTAATTTTAGAAAAAGAGAAACTTATAAAGAAATTTAATCAAAAGAAATTTATTCGATTTGACAAAAGGTTCTGACGCTTCCCACAAAATTACTTCTTGAGGGCCTCCTCTTCCTTCTGATAGGTGAGGAGCTGTTCGGCCTTCTTCTGCTGCTGTCTCTCCTCGCGTCTCTTGCGGGCCTCCTTCACCTTATGTCTTCGCGCTTCGGCCAAATCGCTAACCGACGACAAACACAAGACATTAGTCACTCCTTCGGATGACAATCGACACTCATTTCATACCTGAGTTGTTTGGTTCTCTGCTTCTCGGACTTCTTCTTGTGGATGAACTCCATGAGGACGCGCTTGTTCTTAAAGACATTACCCTTGGCCTTCAGGTAAAGATCGTGGTACAGATGTCGGTCGATCTTCTTGTTCTCGCGGTACTTCTTGAGGAGTCGCCTCAAGACCCGCATCCGTCTAATCCAAAGGCCTTTGACGGGCATTCTTGCGTTCGCCGTTCCCTTTCGTTTTCCGGGTCCGGTGTGTCTGCCCTTACGCCTGGCCTCAGCATTCTTGCGGACACGAGCGCGCGAGTGGACGGCCACCGGCTTTCGGATAATCAGACCGTCTTTAATGAGTTTGCGGATGTGTTGCCTGGAGTTGGCGTTCGCGATCTCATTGGTCTCGTTCGGGTCCAACCAGACCTTATTGCGGCCACACTTGAGCACAGCCGACGACAATCGCTTCTGCAGTCGAAGTGTACTGAAAGACAATCACACATTAGGTTCGGTGTCGGAGTAGGAGTAGGAGTAGGTCTCAGATGACCGCTAATTAACGTTTAGTTTACGTTACGGCCTATCAGTCAACGCATAGGCTTTACACGTATTGACGTATTGCCAACGAAAGCGTGTTTTGTAACCAAATCAATATAAGTGACAATCGAATCGTTTTCAACCCAATTGCCACTCAATTTCGACTAAACTAACGCTTAGACCGAGAAATTGCCGAAAGTCGGGCCAAAAGATGCGCTAATTGTCGACAAAATCAAATTAAATGCAATTCAATGCTCACCTCATTGTCGAGCGTTATGTCGTTCACCAGAAAGAGAAATGCTTGCAATCCATGCGATGCCGACCACACGACTGACCATCAATTACGACAATCGCTCCTCGAGTTGGCCGCCGATGACTTGTCTGTAGTCGATACCGACCGAACTTTGCATTAGTGGTCAACCAATATATCGAAATCCAGTTTATTCGGTAAATTTTTTGTCATTCAAAGAGAGTTCTGGTCAAAGAGTGGTATTATTGGTCGAAAATGGCATTAAAATCAAAGACAAATTGAGACGTTATTTGCATTTAAAGAGTTTTGTTTGGATTTTGTTTGAAACAACTTCTTTGGCGAAGAACCGGCCGGTTGTGGCTAACCATCGATGCAATCGGTGCTCAGAAGCAATTGTCTTCTCATCCGACACCACAAGTGTCTGCTCAAAGAGTCGCTCCGATGGAGTCGATTCCGACCGATTCAGATCGTGGATCGGGTGGTCGACAAACCGCCCGATTTTTATCCGACAATAGACCAAAAGCTCAATCAAATCAATTACTACGAAAACGCCAAGAATTTGGTCGATATTGGCTTCGGGAAGGACTCGGATGTGAGAAGTGCGTGGACTCAGATCAGGAAAGTGGTCGACAATGAGATGCGAGTCAAGGAAGAGTTGGATGACTTGGATGACGAAGAGATGGACACAGAACTCAATTATCATCGGATTTATGACAAATGGCTGTTAAGTGAAGAAGGAATCCAAAGCACCATCGATTTGGCCAATCATTACGCCATCTTCAGAGACCTCTTTCCACCCGATCCTCAGATGACCAGCGCCTCAGCGGCTGAGAGAATTGCCGAGAAACCGATTTACTTCTTCTCGCCTTTGGTTCCAATAAAAGCAGAATTTTGTGCCAATGAATCCGAAGTTAATGCAAATGACATCACAATCGATAACCTAATCAATAAACCTGAAGACAATCCGTCCAATGATTCAATATTATCGCCGGTATATCGCGGAAACATTTTATTTCCCAGAAATTGTCTGAATTGCCCGAATGTAACCATCGATTCTTCGGCTATCAATGGCATTAACAATATGGCGAAAAGTGGCCGAAACGAAGAATTTAGTGATGAAGTGAGCGGTCAAATAAAACTATTGAACGACGACAAGAATTACTACACTTTATGTCTCATTAATTTGGACTCACATTTCGGCGATGAGTCCAATGTCTGTCATTGGATGGCCGCCAACATCCACAACAAGAACAATGTCACTAATCATGAGACAGCAGTCAAGTATTTACCGGTTTATGGGATCAAAGGATTGGGTTATCACAGGTTTGCGTTCGTCCTCTACCAGCACAAGAGTCCGCTAAAGTCGGACCAAATCAGTGATTATGATCTACGAAAACGCAAATTCAATGCTTTCCGATTCATGTCATCGCACGGCGCGGACACTGAGATCAAACCGGTCGGACTCTCTTGGTTTCAGACCACTTGGGACTACAGCTCACAGAAAGTGTTTCACAACTATTTAGGTAATATTCGAATAGTGTGTAACAAAACCGAACAAATCTAATGCCAATCCTATCCAGAGATGCGATCGCCGTATTACGAGTGGATGCCTCCCAACGAAAACGCCCACCTCTTCAAGCAGTTGCAGTTCCCCGCGAGGGCGCCCTTCAATATGTGAGTCCAGTCGAGTCCGACCGATCACTTGATGACCAATGAGTTTGTCCAAACAGATATTTAGACCGATTCCGAGACCCGAAAGACATCGCCAAAGACGTGTTGTGCCAACGCCTTAAGTCAATAGATCCTTACAACTACGACAATATGTTCGACAAACCCAGAGTCTCGCCACAGATCCATCCGATCGATCTGAACACTCCCGAGTGGACCAGAAACCCGACCCGGAAGAAGAGAGGCAAAACACACGCATACCGAGGTCTGAGACCTCACTCGGCGATCGAACCGCACGACAACAACGCCGACTTAGACCGACCCAAATGGCCCCGAATCCACGAGTCGGTCCATCCTCTCAACCAACCGATCCCATACCCGGACGGCCACAGACGACCCAAACTGCTCAAAGACACGCATTGGGTGAAACCGCCTCACGAACACCCCCAGTACAGAGTCGACTTCCCAGACAGTCTCGACGAGGCGGAGAAGAGCAAACTCAGGCAATCAGAATGAGTGGTTGTCTTCACTTATCGTGTTTAATGAAAATAAGTTATGATTTCTTTATATAATTTACATTTAATTTAGACATTAATTAAAATTCATTCAAAGCTGTGTTCAAATCCAGGCTTGGGTTTTGTAAGATTTTCATCAATACGATGACTAGATTTGAGTGAATCGTCTTATATACAGATTGTGCGCTCATTTCGTGTCCACAGTTGCGGTCATTTAGGGAAAGAAGTCGGAGAGAAATGAGTCGAACGGGTCGTCCGTCTTGTGGTCCACTTCACTGAAGTCCTGGTTCTCCTGCATCTGCTTCATGATTGCCATCAGTTGGTCGTCCAACTCATCCCCTTCTAGGATGGGTTGCGGACTCGAAACGGGAGTTTCGTTAAACTGGACGCTATGTTCGGGCGTCGCATAACCCGAACACGTCTTGTCTTTCCAAGCGAGCACTTTCTCATTATAACCAATTGCAGTACTTTTCTTGCCTTTCATTTTACTCTTCTTCTGTTGCAATTCGTTTTGAGTCTTCTTCTCTAAGTACTGGTGGAAAGTGGTATACTTTGGAGCCGCAGAGGCTTTAAATTTGCTTTTCATCGAAGACGTTGTGTCACATGAGGTAACTGACGATTGACTATAATAGCCATCACTTGAACTGTTGGGCGTTGCGGGCATTGGATAAAACGTATGATTGCAAACACTGACCGCAGGACTCGGTATCGATTGATAGCTGTTGTCAGACATCGACGATAAAATCGGGTCAGTCATCGAAGTCATTGAAGACTGTGTGTCAACAGAACCATTTGGACATCTCTTCCGACATCGCTTCGCCGGTCTTATCGCCTCTTTTTCTTCACTAAGTTTAGAATCAATCAATGATTTGATATCCAGCACTGAATTAATAGAACATTTTGGTTTGTATTGCTGTCTCGGCTTCTCTTCACTCTTCACCACTGAATTTCTGGTCCGTTTTCTTGGTTTAGTTGTCTTACAAACATTTTCATTGTTTTCTTTGACATTCGACAGATCAGTAGTTTTGGTCGGCTTTCCCTTCACTACCGCCGCGAAGACCTTTGATGTAGTGATTGCGTCAAAACAAGTCTTGCTCTCACTATCCGAGTAATACCGGCTTTTAATGTTACTCTTTTTGTATGTCTTCTGTTCGACAATACATTCATTGGTATCGACGACAGGATCTTCAATGCCAGTCAAGAGATCAGGTCTTCGGCACAGTTCATGAATTCGGTCGAAAACAGAGGTCACAAACAAACTCTCGTCCAACGGTGTTATCGATGGCTTCGGAAGTCGACACAAATCACGGATTTTATCCAAAACGGGTCTTTTGTCGACATCTTTATCGCCATTCGTGTTTCGAAGGAAGTGTCTGTCGATCGGTAGCGGCACTAAAAATGCCATAATTATGACAATTGGGACCGAATTTGGACAATAGTCACACAAATAGTACCATAAGTGTCATCGGCAACCATTATGTCATTGATTCAGTCAGTGATTGGCCACACATGCAAATCAACACCGATATTATCAATTAGTCCACTGATGGCACCGATTGTCTGCAAATATCTACTAATGATGGCTAAACTCATGGCTAAACCTTTGCACAGATCAGTCAAATAGTGTGCGAAACGCATGGAAACCGAAAACCAAATCCAAGTCAATCCCAGATCTGAGATCACATCTCACGCCTCAACACAGCGTTTGAATGCTTTGTGCGGCCGTCAGTCGCGCCCTCTCTCTGTCAGAGGACGACAAGTCTTTGGAAAAGTTTTGCCAACTTTTTCACCGATCAGTGCTGTTCTGACTCTGACTCTCAGTTTGTGAGTCGATTGCGATTGCCATCTCACCGATTAGGCTCTTGGCTATTGTCCTTTAGAACGGATAGATTGGAGTCAATGTTTGTCACCATCAAAAGGTCATATCAACCTCAATGCCTGGCTTATTGGTGGAAAGTTCTATTTGGCA
>JAQGBE010000947.1:0-13537 GCA_034698225.1 Scheloribates latipes | reverse complement strand
GACTTTTGAATCGGGGATAAAGTTTGAGATCAGTGCGATAAAGTGTTTAGATGAATGAGCGAGTGACTTATCATGATATATGATTGCGGAAGAATATAATGTCTAAAACGGAGAAACTTTTCTAAGAAGTGGCAGAAATTGTAAATAAATCAAAACCGATAACTAAGAGAAATAAATCATTTGATCGTCTCTAATGAATTGGCTCTTTGGCTGTCCTCCCAATTATAAACGTCTAGTCAAGTCAGGTCTGACTCCGATCTGGCTCTGAGTCGTCGAATGTCTGAACTAAATCAAAATGTAATTAAATTTATCAAAACTTTTTTTAATTATAATTCGATTACACTCTCAATGTTTTCTGTGATCGACGATAAGAGACACACAAAGTGTCCAATATTTTCATTAATCATCCGTTTAGTTCATGAAAAGTGAGTGCGAGAGAGAGAGAGAGAGAGAGAGAGAGAGAGAGAGAGAGAGAGAGAGAGAGAGTCAATGACTAACAGGGAGTGAATTGTGAGAAAATCAATACAAATTACAAATCGATAATCCATTTAATTATTGAAAAGGTCGACAATTTCATCGATAATTGATTGCAAGAGCACTCACACACGAGCATCGGTACGAACAGTGTTCCCACTGTGAACGTGTGAATCGCTATAATCCAGATCATTGTTAAAACTCTGATTCCGTGAACGAAACCCAAATTGTGGTCCATTTTTGTCCTATCGATTCGACACAGTTTGCGAGTGTTGGCGATCAGCGAAAAGCAGGCTATGAGTCGACCCGACGGCTCGTTTTGGACGAAATGCGGACAAAAGTATTCGATTAGAGTCCCGATTATGACGAGCGCTGCGGACACAGCGATAACCGATCTGAAAGTGAATGCAAGAGCAAACACGTTATTTGATTGATTAGTCGGCCGACCATTACTGGCTTAATTGAAATTGGCTGCACTCAACTCTAAACTAGTCAACTATAGCCCAGCTCAGCTCAGTTCGGTAATGGAGTCGAATGCGAGTTTGATAGCCTCTCATATCAGGCTCTCGTATCTCTGAAAGTGTGCTCGAATGTGATCCTAATTACACGGCTCTTGTAATCGAGTATTACATTTAATTATTTGCAAATAAAGTTTGTGATGGATTACATCCCGTACTCGACTCGGCCAGAGACCGGTCGGCCGGAGAGTGTGCGGGCCTTAACAGGCGAACAGCAATTTGTTCATTAAATGCTCGTCAAAATATAAAAACAAAATTAACATGTTTATCAATGTTGAGAATCTGATTTTAATTCGGTCTCAAAGCCAAACGTCGAGTCGATTCGTGTAATCGTTGAGACTATCAGTTATTTTAATCTAAATAATCAGAAAAACTATTTTCTCTAATATTCGTATTTCAAGTCTCAAACTCACGAACGAGTGATCTCTGAAATACTTGGTTTCCACTTAATATCAGTTTTCAAATTCCCTCTCAAAGTCTTGGAGGTCTCTCTCTCTCTCTCTCTCTCTCTCTCTCTCTCTCTCTCTCTCTCTCTCTCTCTCTCTCTCCTCACTGATGTCTCTCCCCTTCTCTCTCATTATCTCCTTTCCTATAATTAAAGTTTTTGTATGATCTGAAGAATCGAAACGAAACGAACGAATCGGACATAAATCGTATGAATTGGACTCACATTGCGATTCGTTGCGAAACATTAAGCCTCGAAACGATTGCTTTGAAATCGCTTTTATCTTGTCTTTGATCGCAATAATCGATAGAGACTTGAAAATAATCGCCGATATCTGCAACGAATGTAAGCCAATGACATCGAAACACGTGTTTTAAGTCAATAATTAATTTACGCCACAAAAGATCGATTGCATTGAATCGCAAATCACTTACACTTCTTCAATATCGCGTTGATCTCCGCGGCAGAACAGGTCGACGGCAGACAGAGGCCATTGTAGACGTGCACTGAGTAGAAGCCGGTGCCGTACTTGCCGGCCAACCGCCGGTCGATCCACGTGTCCGCGTATTTGCTGCCGTTGAGGCTCACGTACGCCGTGCGGTAATTGACGCGTCCCTTCTTGGCCGGCATCGGTGGCCGCAGCTTAAGGACGCAGTACTGGCCGCGGAAGAGCTGCTTCCCGTCGTCATCGTTGGCCACGGTCTCCAAACACTGGTCGTAGGCCCCCAGTGAGGACAGAGTGCCGCTCATCAGACCCGTCGGGAATTTGCCGTTCGAGTCGATCACTTCGGGACATAACAAACAATTTAATTGTCGTGATATGAATCCAACCAAAAATAAATACAATTATAATTAATTATGATTTTCTGTTTTAATTATAATCGACACATCATTAAACGATAATTCGATCCTTGGATAATAAATCGAGCTTGCTGCTATTAAAAATTAAGAGCCCAGTAAACAGAATTAATTCATATTTAAGTAATTAAACGTGAGTTATCCCCACTATAACCCATTAAACTTTTATTTAATCGTTTTTATTCGAAATTAATTTTTTACGCCAAGAAATATGTGTAGGGTTGGCCCCCTTGCTCATTGATCAATATCGTTAGCAGTGAGGCACATATCTTTGTCCTAATTCAAAACCTAGATTTGTTCCATTCCTTTATGTCCAAGATATGTGTGATATGTAATTCGAGTTAATTACAAAACACCAGAATTTTTAATCAAACCGTTTTCACTGTGAAACTGAATACAAGAATTATCGCACTATAGTCCGATATAGTCCAACCCTAAGACATCATACTATTCCTAAAGGGTACGCCTGACTCGATCCCGGGCTCGGCTGAGCAAACAAGCAAAAAGCAGCGACTTTTTAAAATATTAGATTATCCTGCTCAAATATTATATTGCAATTTAAGCCGTTGTGATAATAGACACGACTCCGTCGAGTAATTTACATACATTAGCGTAGGTCACAAGCAAACAAGAAAAGGTCGTTTGGCTGCGAACACTTCCTTGGCAAGGTCAGATCGGTATCTATTATCACCGTACCCATTGCCATGCTTAGTTTTGCTGGCTAAAATTAAAAACAAGAGCCTTTCTATGTGCCATAAATCATCAATTACTTGGCAAAAGTGGCAACTTTTGTGATGAGCAACACATGAAGAAGAAGAGCAACAAAATCGCAAACAAATCTAATTATTATACGAAAGTTCGCCGAATTAATCAGCCATGCCATTAGCCATGCACAGTTTTGTTTATTATCTAGTAAATAATTAAAATTGATTGTTATTCGTCTTCCAATCGGTTCGCGCAAAGAGTTAATTGAAGAACAAAATATGACAAAAAGCCAGAGTTTGCCGGTCGGCCAGCGCTGGCACTGCTCGTGGCAATGGTGGCACTCGACCGGCACTACGGCCAAGGCCTGACTGAGCCGTAGTGCCGGTATATATAAATTGGTTGACACGAGAAGAGAGGAATCAATATATAAATTGCTAAATAAAACCTCTATTTTAATCGATTAGTTAATGATAGCCTTCAGAGGCTGAGTCGAGGCCTTCGCCGATAGACGACTAAAAACGTTTGGAAAAGAGGCAGAAAAAGTCAAAAGTCAGACATAAATCATACTGAATGTCAAAGAATTAAGGGATAGAACTGATGTGCGTTGTGTCTAAAAATTGCCTTGATGCCTCACATGCATCCTTCACTGTCTGAGCCCATTATCAAATTACTCAGTTTGAGTGCACAACAAATTCTTAAACAATTAATTTTTCTGATAATTACTAATTATTCGACTATTGGCTCGCAATTCGTGTCAATCGATCATTGATGAGATAATTCAATCATAAGCGCGGCTCATGAAGACGAAGACCAATCGCATTGTTGCCTAAAAGCATGCGATCGGTTGGCCTCACGTTCGCCGGCACTGATGGCCAGCACAAGAATCACACGGCAAGTATGAACTCACTCTTGGCGGCCCATTGCTGGAGCTGTTGGACACCACTGGCGATCCTGAGCAGTGAGTTAGAACAGGAGGCAGAGAGCTCTGGCACAGAGTAGAAGACATCCAACGCTGTCGGAGTGATGGACCGCATCAATGATTGCAAGTTATTGTCGATCTGAGACACGAATTCAATCCATCTCTGGTCGACGCTCTGGTTCTGCAGTGCATTCAAATCGATATCGTTTGTGCTGAAACTTCTTTGGATCAAATTCTTAAGCAAGTCTTCTCTAGTCGGCTCTTCGTAGTAATCATTGTCATCACTTTCCTCCTCTGCCTCATAATCCTGGTCTTCATCATCCGAATAATCATCGCTTTTACTCTCTTTTATTTTCTTCGCATCATTTTCTTCTTCCTCTTCAGTAATTGGTTTCGAACTTTTCGTCGCTTTATTAGTCCGTTCGCTGACCTTAGGTTTGGAAGTAGTGGTCGTCTCAGTGGTTGTCGTTGTCGTCATCGGAGTTGTGTTCGACTTTTGCCGTCGTTTGCTGTTCTTTGACTTCGCTGTTGTCGTTGTCGTCGTAGTTGTCATTTGAGTAGTTGTCGACTCAGACGGATCACTGTCTGTCTGTCCATCTGCTCCATCATCAGAGCCGTCATCACTGCCATCACTATCACCATCACTGCCTTCATCAGTGTCTTCTCCTTCGTCGTCATCTTCTTCTTGTCCATAGATTTTATTCACAGAAAACGATAAAATCAGAGCAAAAATTAAAACACTTTTGAAGTTAACCGAAAACATAATCACAATTGAAGTCCAATATTGGAGGGAAAAAATTAAACTATAAACCGATTGTCTGATTGTCTGAATGGATCAAAAGCTATGATTAGACGAACGTTCGCTGCATTGATGTCAAGTGCAGTCACTGGAAGACCAAACTTTCCCCGAACCCATTGAATACATCAGATCATAAGATCATAAGCATTGCAAAAATAGACAACAATTAATGAGGGATTTGGGAAATAATTTGAGCGAAAAAATGTACGCAAAATGAAAAATAGTTGCGATAATCGGTTCGCGAGATCTGCAAAAGTAGAGACAACTGAAGAGTAGAACAGTTGAAAAGTGAAAAATTAAATTGTTGTTCAAAAATGTTTCTCTAGTTTTATGAACTTATCCTTTGATTACACAACCGTTGTGTCAATTATATCCATCTGTGAGTTGACTTAATTTGCGAGATAATACGCAAAAGTGGATTAAAGGGCATAAATCGGCGGTTAGTTTCGGTTTCCATTAGCCGTTCTGTTGATTCTCTGTCTGATTATGTGTCGAAAGAGATTGTCTTAATTCGGTTGATGTCCACAAACGGTGTCACTCTATGCGTGAGACCAGACTTCATAGATTAAATTGTGTCAATTCCGACCACAATATCTCCAAATTGAATTTTACGGTGAGCTCACAGGCCACCGGTGAGCTATGAGCTAGGTGGGTTAGCTTGTGCCTAATTTGTTCGTATGTATCGGCTATTCAAAATTACCCATTTTACCCAGTTCATGTTTACGTGCACTACTAATGGCTTGCGTTTTGTCCCGCAGTGACTGACAACACATCTTTCATCCCATCCATGACATTGTGTTTTGGGTTTAATTGCATTTCTCATTCGAATAATTATCTGAATTTCAGGAAAGTTTTGTCATTTATTGCTGTGTTTGCCACAAAGTCTAATAACAATAATCTGAAACATTGTTTGAAGAATTGTTAGCGTATTGCAACACCAATTGAAATTGTGTCTGGCTCATTGGCTCATTGCTGCTCATCACAATCGCCAGGATCATGAAGTTATCCGGTTTGTGATTCGCATTTGAATTTTTGAATCTGATTTCAATAATTATCGAGTAATAAACATAATTTGAGTTAATTCCGAATTGAATTACTAATAAATTGCAATCTAATTGTAATACATCTTGAGATCAGATAAATACATAACTAATATCTAGCAATTAATACCGGCTTTGACTCTCAATTCGTAACGACATTACATAACATCGAATAATTTGCAAATTTTGTTTGTCTTCTTATTCTTCAGCGAATCATTCGATAATTGTATGGCTAATGTGTGTCTGTCTCGGCCTCAACGACGCCAAACGTCATCGCTGTCACAACAAAGGCATCGAAGACTGTTTCAACAACTTCTTCGCCATCGGCAAGCGGTCGGACGCCACCCGATTGGCCACCACTGGTCCCGGATTGGACCAATTCTGCGGGTATGGCAAGAGTACGACTGTGAAATTTACTTGATTACAATTCTATGTAATTATTGGTCATTAAGGCCTTGTCTAATGTCTGACTAGACTTTCCTTATTGCCCTTTCGAATGGCCAAGGTAATTTGCGTGTCTGAGCTCGTGTGCTAGCTCACTTCTGCATAAGATGCACCTTCACTTAATTTATATAAATTATGGCTTCGATTCCTTTTATGCCTTTTATGCCGAGCCCTCCAATTCCAAGGAATTCTCTTTCGATGAGAGAAAATACAAAAACACAATGTATTTTATGGCTTTTCGCACTGGGAATGCAGTCCAGGGTACAAATGAATATTGCTCTAAATTATTACCTTTTTCTTTCTTTTCACTTTCACTACTCTCAAGTAATAAAGAGCTCAGCGAAACACACAATAAAAAAGTCTCCGAAGTTCTGAATACAAAAAACTCAGTACAGAAAAAGGAAGGCTAATGTTAGCGATGTAGTTGAGCTATAGTTGAGCTATAGTTGAGCTAGATTGTAGATTGCGATCGCGATCGTCAATTGGCCTGTGCTGGAGCCTGTGCTGGTGTCCCTGGTGGTTGGGCTCATTCAATCTTCTAGCAATGGAACACAACTACAACCGGAGACAAAGGCCTCTGATTTATAAGTTGTGACTTAAAACACAGAACAGTTCTGATAGATATCGAGTTTCAATGGTTTTTTAAAACTAATTTATCATTTTGTCTGATATTTTGTGCGATGAAAAGGCTTTTTGCAAAATTGAGATAAAATATTGTTTCGCATCAAAAAATGGATTACTTTTTTTGGGCCGTAATTAATCAAAATTTATAACTCAATGTCAAACACCGAACACAATGACAATGAATTTGAATGATTATAATAATTATATCCTTTAATAACCAAATAGAGAATTGGGAGGGAAGGGAGGGTCGGGTGTGATGTGGGGAGAGAGAGAGAGAGAGAGAGAGAGAGAGAGAGAGAGAGAGAGAGAGATCCAATTTATTGTATGCCAACAGAAGACAAATAAAAGCCAAATGTTATACAAAAACACAATAAAACCTAATTTTGCAGACAATCCAAGGAAAAAATGGCAATTTGTTTGCGACAGCATTTTCTTGAGAAGATTAAACAGAAATGAATTTCTGAATTAAATTACATCATTCATCACAATTCTCGTGTTGTTCCATAACACCCGACATATGTTCACTCATTTCCTCTCATATTTTTCAGTAATTGCTGTCAAATCAGATGAAAATCTAATTTCATCTAAAAATCTAATTACTTTTGATTCGTTCAGAGGTTTCAACAAAACAATGGATTGCATATACGCTCAGCTGAAACGGTGCGGAACACCACTGCATCGCGAGGTCTTCGATTTGGCCACCGGTCAGATGCAGACCCGCTTTCGGGCCTTCATCTGCGCGGACGGACCCCAACGTCAAAGTAAATTGAGTGAACACAACACTCAACTAATTATCATTAGTTGAAAACATTGGGAATTTTCCGAAATTCAAATGAGAGACACATCCGAACAGCCAGAGGCACAGCAAACCAGTGAACCAGGTTGTTCTGTTCAGGTTGTTCTGGTGATTAACGCTCTGATCATTTGTCGTATCGGAAAATTCCCAGCACTAAAAAAAGATGACACACTTATTGCGATTGCCTTTTGTTTTGCGTCGACAGCCTATGTAAAACACGGCCAATGCATATACGAGAACGTGATCGGCGCCGACGACGCCATTCCCTGTCTCAACAATTATCTGCTGGCGTTCGAGCACTTGGCCACCGATGGCCAACACGACTGGGTGTCGACCCTCTGCTGCGCCCATAAGCGCAAAGAGCTCTGCACCGATGCCCTGGCGCTCGACAACTGCGGCGAAGAGGCGCGACAGTACTTCGAGATATTCTTCGATCAGATCCACTTCGGCTTCTTTGAACTGGTCTGCGGTAATAGCCAGGACTTGGACCCGGAGTCAGACCAGTGCCGGAAAGCGTTGCCAAACGCGGACCAAAAGCCTAAGGGTCTGAAAAGCAAGAGCTATATTAGCAAGATGCTCTACAGATACTTCCCGTTTAATTATGTGCCGATCGCTAAAAGGAGCAAGTTCTACGCGAAAGTGGAAAAGAGCTAAATGATCAAATGATCTAGATTAACGCCGACAACAATATAATTTTGCGGCCAAACACATATTGAGTTCTTCGCCTAATTAATGTTAACAATTAGTAAATTGAAAATTGTTAATAAAGTCCGGACACCTCTTAATGATGTGGCTCATTGAATTGTACATTGAATTGTGCTAGTGCAACTAATTTGGCGCATATATTAATATGGTAATTAAACCGCGCCTAAACAGAATAAATTTGGTCATCCCTTGTGTATCAAACGCTCTTTTTTATCTCATCTTAATCTAACAGAAAAATAATATTTAGTCACAATAATGAGAATAATTATAATAATACACCAGTAAATGAATTTAGCATGCTAATTTTTGTTGCGACTAAATTACGCACATTTGGGCAAGGCAAATAATTAGATTTGCCAGGAGAAAGGCCAAACAACACCATAAGCCGGGTTATAGCATCACTCTCTGGGCTCCGGTTCTGTGTCGCAGTGTTTATAGATCTGAATCTAAATATTATAATCAAGTGCTTTGTCCGCCGTATCCGTCCCGTCCGTAACCAAAAGCCATCGCCAGCACAGCCGACAACAGAATAATAAGTAACAGAAAGTCGTTTCAGAAATAACACACAAAAAGTCGTTTTCAATAAACAAAAAAAATGTCACAAAAATAAAAATTAATGGATATTTGGAGAGATAGCGGACAATAAACTATTTAAATTGCGATAAATATCAACCAAATAGATAACAATTAATCTGAGATAACGATTGTCGAGCATATTGTGAATGAAAAAAAGTTTATGATCTGTGAAATAATTATTATAATGTTATCATTACATCGATTCTCATTATATGCCAGACATTAGCACATCATTTGCGCTAACAATCACTACATTAATAGGCCATCAATTATGATGAGTCGAGTCTCTGGTCGTACGGCCAGAGACAGACACAGACCCGAACCCAAACCGGACTAATCCAGTTAATCCAAGAACACTGCACAGTGTGACCGCAACAGTGTGTCTCTTATGGTGTGCCGTAAGGGGTCAGTACCTGAGCCGTGCAGTGCAGTTGTGCTCATAAGGAAAGTGTTGGAAGCGATGTATCTCTGGTTCTGTGCGTTCGCTGTCAGCCAATAGCGCCAAATGTCAACGACCAGGAAATTTGGCTGAATTTCAATTTTCGGTTTCCATAAGATCTGGAATTCGTATTTCATAACTCGATATTAATTATTAATTGCAGTCAATTATTCAGATAATTGATTGCATTATTGCTCTAACAATACATCATACTCTTGGCAATAGGCAAACGGCTGTACGCGTCTGGAGAGCAGGCAATTGATGGCAATCTAATTGATGGCAATTTGTTGGTGACATTACTCGCCAGTTGTCTGCCAGCCGTCAAAATCTGGTATCCATTGCCTAACAATTATTCAAATTGTGGCCAAATTTCATCAAACATTGTATGCATTTGTAGTTTGATTCAGGCGACAGTGAAAAATGTCTACAATTGTGATGCCCTTTCTTCCCAGTAATTGATTTCCAAACAAATATTGAATTTTTTTCTTCTCCTCTTGTATTCCATTAAAACACAATTTGTTTGCTTTTAATAGAAAAATAGAGAACCGAAGGAAATGTCAGACCAAAGCAATAGTGAAGTGAATGCAGAGGAGAGAAAAAGAATTCCATACAAAACCCGAATATAAAGTAAATATAGAATTTTAATATTGATTTAAACTTCAAAAATATTGTATTATAAGCGGTGCACAGGTTTTGACCGCAAACAGCGATTCCGTCGACTGAGTAGTCGAGTGGCTGTCGAGTGGAGTCGTGGAGTCGTTTGGACGACCACTTCGCCCAATAATGGCTTTCCAGTGATCGACTAAAATATCTATCATCGCGAATGTGGGTTATCTCAGACCAGGATGTCTGCGACTAACGCATAAATTGCTTGATAACCGACTGACTTTCATTAGGGTCTCTCTCCACTGATCTATTAACAAGCTAACAATTATCTACAGAACAAAAACAACACGACTGGCGATAAAAACTAGTAATAAGCCTGGCGTGAAAGTAACTAGTTACTAGTCAAAACAAAACTTTTATTGCCAGAACATATTTTACGAGCCAAACTCAAATTGAATTAAATGGATAATTGGAGTTCAGGGCTCGACATAAACCGCTCGATAGCCCGACTCCATCGACAAACTGCCGGATTGGCACCAAATAGGCCTTCGCTTCCAACCAATCGATACTCAAACGCAAAAATGTATTTTTATTATTCGTGTTTTTTCTCTCAATATTTTAAATACACTCGCGATTAAGCGTTTTGAGACATAACTGGTTTGAGAACCCGTTAGGACTAGACGTTTGGCAAATCTAATCTATGCAACATTGCCAAGATTGCCAACAAAGCCAACACTGTCACACATTTCCTCATTATTTTATAGCAATAAATCTCTTCTGAATTATTGAGAATGATTTCCGAGTCGAGCCTTTTGCCTGGATCAAGTGCTTTGGAGCCAAACGAGCCAGGTTGAGCCAGGCAGAGCTAGGTCGAGTCCTCTGGGCTCGCGTCAGGGCGTCCTCCGCACGCACTCATCCAATTTGAATTCGAGTTCTCAGGTGTTAGTGGAGTCGAGTCGAGCCCATGACGTGAAAAGTGGTGTTTTCCGACAAATTAATATTTAAATTTGTTATAAAACTCATTCAGAACTGATTGGCTCGATATTGACTGGCAGTCAGTCCGTCGATAATTGCAATTAATTGCTTTCTATTTAAACCACAAACCAATTAAATTTTAAAAATAATCCTTTCCCATGCTTAAAAATGCAGTGCACCTGGTCATTATGATGCTGATGATGCGCCAGTTGACAATGTTGTCTAGCAATGATGTCTAGCAGAGGGTTAACCCTTTAATTAAGTTCTACATATGATTACAACCGAATTACAATTTACAATCAAACACTGCTACTAATAGATGGGTTAATCTAAACAATCTCAATCTCATAATTTGTTTAACATAATTGTTGCTTAATTTAGTAGTCACTGCAGCTGTAGAGCCAATTAGCAGATTTGCAAATAATCATCGCAATCATTGCGGGCCTCCAAACATCTCTCCCGATATAGGGGCGCAAAACCTCAGAGATCTCAGAGACGGTTAGGATTGTTGTTGTCAACAGTGGAAGGAAGAGACGGCTCGAGATCTGACGAACAATCCCTGCAAATGCAATGCAATCGACTTATCGGCAAATTCTTATTTGCTCATTCTATCGGAACAGATAGGCAGCTGTGACTCACCTTGTGTACCTTGCTTGTCATCGTCACCTTGGCATGATCCACAAGCCTTCGACAGTGAGCCCAGACTCCCAGATCTCACTGATTAGACGACTAAATGATTTTCAAGTGCTTTCTCAGCATAAAACTAACATAAACTGAGTCATGTAAGTCGTCAATGACAGACTGATCCGGGCAAAGGGTGTCCGGTGGAAGGGATCAGCCGATTGGCCAACGGACAGGTCATCCGGTGCTGCTCTGCGAGTATGGATTGGCCTAAAAGCGCCACTAAATGTGTGAAAAATGTATTTTCTCTGACAAATCGCGAATTTGGCGAAAAAGTAAAAATAGAATAAATAAATAAATAAAATGTCAGAAAAGCTCTCATTTCTTAATAAAAGACTGGATTTATTGCAGACATGATATAAATTATTGTAATTGAATTCAATAATCGATAAATCATTTGAATTAATGAAATATATCTGCCATCGAGTCATACATCGGACGCCAATACATAACATAACAAGAATAAAGTGCTTCACTTCAGTCGACTCGACTCGCGAGTGCTTCTCATGTCTAACCCCTTAGCAACAAGAATAGGGAATATGTTTAGCGAAAGTGCACTAAAAGTGTATACGAATGGCACGAATCGCGGCCTAACGTCAACGTTAGGCAAAGCACAGCACCGGCATTGGCATAATAGGCAATTGGGTGTTAGCTAGCAATCAAAAGCCATTCTGCCAGAGCTGACACCACTCACTGCCTAAACTGCGAGGTGTGCTCTGACGGCAACACTGAACAGACCGAACAGACCTTATAGACGAGGCATCCCTTCCAGAGAGTAATACCGCTCCGGAGTAAACAAATGGCTTTTGAAATGCTTTGAAATGCTAAAATCGCAGCCAATAATGAGTGAAGTAATGAATCAATTTTTCAAACGCTTATCAAATCTAATGCTATTCTGTTAAGTCTGGGCTTGAAATTGATTTTAATGTTTTTCAAAACTTATGACACAATCCGTTAAAAAACTCCCACATATTGTGATCTCATATCAAACCGAGCGAAAGCAAAAATAAAATTCACTGCAAAGAACACTTGCTTTAGATATTAGATTAGAGACACTGACAGATCGGCGAACATATACTTTGTGCCCTCATATACTTGGTCTGTCTGTTCAGAGGCTGTCCGCCAGCGCTCACTTCAGCCGAGCTTTTAATTGCAAATTAATTAAATATTTCGCTATTCGTCAGACGTTTTTAATAATTGAATCGCTTATCGATCGAATTATTGATGATATATTATGGTAATTGAAGTGCGCTTTTTTGCATAGATTGTGAGCTCGAATAGACAGCAAATATTATCAATATGATCATACTCCTTTTTGGTCGTGTTTCAAGGAGAGTCGCAAATTGGGCGCTAAGAAAAACAAGCCATCGTTAAAAGGGAAAACAAACTAACGCCAGTCAATCAGTCGCTCGGTAACAGCGAAAACAACAAAAAAGTGTGAGTTGTGTCGAGTCTATTATCGCCCCGACCCGGGAGACAGTAAACAATGCCAATGATAAACTATAATCTTGGTCAGGGAGCGACGTCGAGCCACTATCGCCTATTGTATGCTCCGAATCGGCTCCGATGCAGACCTGGCGCTGATGTGTAGTCCAGAGGAGAGGCAGACAACCGAGCGGTGGACCGAAGCTAACGATTATTACGTATTCATTATTCAGCCGAAGTGTTAATTATATTCAACCAAAACTATAGTCCGACTGACGAAACAAAAATATTAAGTCGAGTGTAAATAAAATCAAAAATTTGAAGCGAAATCACGGATTGTGTGATAGAAATACTGATATTCGACTTCAATTGGTTTAAAATGCATTTCCTTTATTAATAGTCTGAACGCATCGCTTCAGTTTCCGTCGGGATAGACATCGGGGAGAGAGAGAGGGAGAGAGAGAGAGAGAGAGAGAGAGAGAGAGAGAGAGAGAGAGAGAGAGAGAGC
>JAQGBE010000946.1:0-13541 GCA_034698225.1 Scheloribates latipes | reverse complement strand
GACCAATTCATTATCACTGAATGCACTCAAGTCACTCAACACATCACATGTGCGGCAAACCAATGCTAATTCTATGCTAATTTTAAGCAACAAAATGATCGTTATAGCTATATTTAGTGTTATGATTAACAATTTAATGTATACTAACATCATAAATGACTTCATTAATGTAACAAACTATTATTTGATACTTAAGCGACAACACTCGAACATACAATTAGAACAGTGAAGATCTATCCATGTAAGTGTATTGGGGATCATTTCCTGGCACAGCTTCTCTACGAGTGTTGTCTTTGGCTGTGTCATCGACTTTCATGAAATGTCTTACATTACAAAACTCGTAGGCATATGGATAAGGATCGAATTCAGATACACTATCAGGAAGGTTGTATTTGATTCTCAACAGTGTCTCTATGGTGGTTTCCTTAACGTTTCTATGTTGAGTTTCAACAATTTTCATATAAGAAAAGGCTCTCTCTGTGTCACTGGAAGAGATGGCAATTGTCATGACCGTAGTTATGAGCTTTCTCAATTGGGTAGAGACGGTAAATAATTGGGGAGTGTTTAACACATTATACCAAAAAATATGAGGCTTTTTAGGCACGATCATTTTGCATTTTTGATCTGATTTGATGACATCTACCAAAAGCTTCTGGAATTCACCGATTAAAACGTTCAAATTCATTCCCTCCTGGTCTGTCCAATTATAATACGAGAAAATCTCACCAATTTGCGGCCTCCCATACCCGCTAGTATAAATAATTTCTGGATCAGTGGGTAATAATTCAGGGTCGAACACATTGAACGATTGAACACTAAGATCTTCTCTACGTGGAAACATATCTAGTACTTCAATACTAGTTCTGTCTAGGAGATCGTCCCTGAAAGTAGACAATGCATTGATTGATTGATCATCAGTTAAATCCAATCCTTGCCAACTGACTTTGTTACTTGTTTCATAAAGAGTTAAAGTACAGGACACTTTAACTTCTAAATTGTAACAATCAACTTCAGTCAAGTACTTGACAATATACCCGCCTGTAGTGAGTTTCATTCCTTCTAAAGCGTTAACTAATTTGTTGATCACTGCATCAACACCTATTATACTTTGACCTTTAACTTGGAATTGATGTGAAACTAAAGTAAATTCATTAAGAATGTCGTATATGAAATGGAGAATAAGAATGAAATGTTTGTTCATCAACTTGGTTCTCAATTTCAACGCCGTCGCTTTTGCATCTTTGCTGAATTCCTTATCTGGACTATCGATAATAGTTTTCAATGTTTTGACCAGGATAGGCCAATCTAACAATAACACTTTGATACAGCGACGCTCTGACTCAACCCATCTTATATCAAAATATTGCTGTAATTTATACAATGTAAGCCCTTCTTCTTCTGCTGTGTCTTTCAATGCTCTGAGCCTTTTATACGAATGACTATAGAAGTATGTATAGATTTCATTGATAAACGAGACGTAAAATGCTCTGAATTCATTATCCTCCCAGGCGTGATCGAGACTCAAGTCTAACCTATGCGATGAGCAATGGTTTATCATAATAGGATTATAAACATAGTTCTGAACATGAGTTACTAATCCTGTGTTCGACCCAATCATAGAGCTCGCGCCGTCACTAGTGAATGAAGATAATCGCGATTTTATATGAGAATCGATTCCATCTTTTTCAAAAGCATCAACTAATACATCAAACATCCCTCTACCTGTCTCTCTTGTCAATGTGAGCAATCGGTAGAAATAGACAATTGGACGATTATTCTCGATAGTTTCGAGAAGAACACATAAATAATGAATGTTATTCTCGTCATTGGAGCTATCAACTATCAGACTAATTGGATCTTCGGTGGTTTTGATGTGTTCCAACAGCTTGGCATGCATAACTGTACCAATTACATTAGTAATTTTAACTGCACCATGAATTTCATAGTGATGATGACCTAAATTGACAGAATGACGTTTCTGTAATTCGACAATAACTCTGTGCATATTAAATGAAACTCCTGCTTTGATTTCAGCCACTACAGTTGTAATCATTCTCATCGTTGCTGCCAGATCGCTTTCAATAATTTCCTTCTCTCTTGATGAACCTTGAAATATCACTTCTGATTGTTTAACATTATTTTCGATCAAACGAGAGACTATTGTTGTATGAGTTGTCATCTGGTCATGACTTGCAATTTTTCTGGTATTTGCATTATAATCGTTCGAAGGCGTCCAACCGTCAATATCGCACAATTCGTTCTTTTTACAATCATATGGATTGAGTGCAAACAATCGCGAATATTCCGAACAAATTCTGCATCTGATTTTACCAGAGTCATCATCATAGTTGAACCAACTTTTGATATCGTTATTCTCACTGATGGTATTCACAGGTAGAAGTTTAGGGTATTTGATATCCATTTGTTGAACCCAGATGTCCTTAAAATTTGCTATCGATTTCCATTCCATAAACAATTTTTCTTGTTCAGACCCACGTTTGATGAGAAGTTGTTTCCCGACTTTGATGTAGGATAATTGCTCGTTTTGATCTGCTGCAGGCATTTGTTGAGAACACGCTTCAGAATTATGATCAATCGCGGCTTGAATTACAGAACTTGCTCTGTTAACTGAAATCGATTCGTAGACATTGGCTGGTTCTATACCACTGCAATCCATTTCCTGCTCAGCATCTTTGAGGTCATCGGGATTAGGTTGAGCTTTTATTAAAGATGTAATCAATTCGTAAATATTAGTTCCGAATTGATATTGGACTTTAGTGCAATCATTTTCAAGTTTTGGAGTAGGGTTCGAAAATCGGTAATATTCAGGCAGATATCCTGCCGTCAATTGTGTGCAGCGACTCAAAGAAAGATCTTTATCGAACAATCCATGAATGTCTCTCAAAAAATATTTTTTCTGTTTAAGGTCCGGTGCTAGTCTTCCGAATATTTAGCAATTTTCAAATGGTGCTTTGCTTGCATAAACCACCATATCCTTCAGATGAGACCTAATGGTTGCTTCGATTCTGGCATTGACATCGATTTCTGGTTTTTGAGCTGTCAAAGTGAACCATTGTTTCAAATCAATGTCGGGTGAGTGAAGAAGGAGGACAGCTATAGGGGATTGTTTTCCATTTGGAAGAAAATCAGTGAATTCTCCTGTTTTCAAATGATTACGGAATTGAACATTTGGATCGTTGCAATAAATATCCGCATTATCCAGGCCTAGCCCTCCAAAGACAACCAATTTAGACTCCGGCACCTTTACATTTCGCAAATCGGCTATCGTGACTACAATTGTTGATTTCATTCTCGTGCTGAATTGCATCACCATAATCCACCAGCCATACATGTCTTGGTTCTCATCGAATACTTGCAATTCAACGAATTCATGTGTCTCTGGTTTCTCTGGATCGTCTGCGTTAATTTCATTGATGACAATTCGGTTTTGTGCGTAAACGGCGATCAGAAGTGTTGAAAGTGTTGACCAAATTAACCTATGTTAAACAATAACAATTAAAATGGCACACCTCCCATAGACTTATAATGGGCTCAGGCCATGATGGGAACCCCTCCCATAGACTTATAATGGGCTTAGGCCATAATGGGCGCCCCTCCCATAGACTTATAATGGGCTCAGGCCATAATGGGCACCCCTCCCATAGACTTATAATGGGCTTAAATCGGCTAAGTTTAGATAAATTAGGAAGTTTAATGCTTAAAAACAGCTAATTTAACTGAATTGCCCCTATTTGCCCCTTGACGTTTTTTCTGGACGTATTTTGGTACTGCAAAATCCCCCCTCCTGAAACCCACCCCCTAGAGCCACAAAAACCCTTAACATTGTTTCCTATGGGCTAGGCAAAATTTACCCCCCCTGGCGGTCAAGTCATTCCGCATGCCTGCTCTAAAACCCCCCAAGTTTAGCCACAATTAAGCTTAATTAATGTTAAATTAGCAAATTAAGGCCGCCATTTTGTTTATCCCTTCCCTGATCCCCCTGGCAAATATTTTGGACACATTTACCGAAATTTGGGAGAAGCGCTGTTCACCACGATGGCCATTGTTCCAATTTTCCAAATCTGAAATTCATTCAAAAATTAGCATGTTGAAATTTGGAAAATAGAAGAGAAAAGTTTGATATTCGCTTGGTAATACAATTTATATTGTACAATTTTTAATGTCATATGAAGGCCGACGACAGACCCGGATATTACTCGGATGTAATAATTCACAAATCACTCGGGTTTGTAATATTACACTTACCTTGTTTAGAGTGACATTCACTCAAACATTACATACATTGAAGATCGCGAATCACTTCGAGGACCTGCGAGGATGCAAATGGGCGTACCTGTCGAGTCCGTCGTTGAGCGGAAATGTGGTGACCTTACTTCAGCTCAAGAGGATGGGCGAGAACATCAACTTCTTTGGCCTTCCGATGCCGGCCCTCTCGCACCTCCAGTGCATCCACATGGTTCTCAACAGACAGTCAGACGCCGCTGCAGTCGATAGCAATTGCCTGCAGATATTCTTGGACAGGAACCCGCAGTATAGGAGCGAGATTAAAGTGCTGGCCTCGTTGGGGCCACTGCCGCCCTATCCGATAGTGACCAACAAGAATATGTCGGTAGAACTCAGAGACCAGATCGCAGAGGCGTTACTTGAAATGCATGCACACCCGAAATGGGGCCACAAATTGGCCAAATATAGGGTCCGGAAGTTCGTCAAAGTGGACGAACAGGAGATGACGGCTATGGGCACCGAATTGATGGCCAACGCCAATGACATGACCTTTGATGTCAGGTATTATTGATCTCTTGAATAGATTTTACAAATCGGAGATATCATTGAATTCATGCTCTGATTCACTAATAAATCCACTAAAATATGTTTTTATTTGATTTGATTAATCATTAATACATTGTATTTACATTTCGATGTTTTTTTACAATAAATGCGAGAAAGACTAAATAAATATGAGCTAGATGCATTATAATATAATATTGACTAATGCGAAATAAGGTGCTGTCAGTGACTGTCTATTTGCGTGTCGAATCTGACGACGATCATGGTCATGTTGTCGCCACCGATGCCGTTCAGTGGTCTCACCGGAGACATACACTTCTGCGTCAACTGTTCGCAGATGGAAACCAGACTTTGACTTTTGATGCGCTTATTGACAAAACTGACCACTTTTTGATTGGACATACAGTTCCAGACGCCGTCACACGCGATGACAAGGAAGTCGTCTTTCTTTACCTTCAATCGCTTGACTTTTATGTCCGGCAAAGCCGTCACCATTTGTTCATCTTCTGGGAGTCGTTTGTTTCGTTTGTACTGATGATCACCGAAGGCTCGCGAGAGGTTAAGACCACCATTGATACGGCCCTCAATCACTTGACCGCCAGATCTCTCGATTCTCTTCCTTTCCGGTCTGTCATCAGGTTTATGGTCTGTCGATAGCGTTACTGCCTTCCCGTTCCTGGACAGAACGCATCGGGAGTCGCCGATGTTGGCCACATAGATGGTGTTGTCGGCGATGAGCGCCATGAGAGCAGTGCATCCGCTCGAATAGCCGGGTCGGTCGTTGGGACTCATGTTTTCTCCGAGCATAGCCCTGCGAATCTCCAACAAGTGTGCGCTCACAGACTTCGTGAGCAGTAGTGCATCGAAGTTCATGAAGACCTGGTGCAGAGCGTTCTCGATTTGGCCCATTTGGTAGTACTTGTTCTCTTTGATGAGTTCGGGCAACTTCTGCGATGCATATAACGCCACTTCTGGTCCGCTGTGGCCGTCGAACACAGCGAACAGCGATGTGTTGTCGTCATCGAAGTCGATGATAGCGATGTGCGAGTCCTCCTGGTATTTGCGCCATCCCTGGACAGAACAGATGCCGTACGACAGCCGCTGGCCTTCGCAGCACTCAGTGTCCGCCTGAGTAACCGCCGCTTTCAGATAGACTTTGGAGAGAATCTCTTCGATGCGGTAACTGTTGTACGCGTTTTGAATGGATTGACTGAAATACTTCGTCGAATTAAACATCTCGGAAGAGGTGGAAGAAGACTGCCTTCACTTCTTGTGCTCAACTCACAGACAATGGACTGGTTTTCGAATATACTTTGAATCGATTTGTCTCGTGCTTTGATAGCTGTCGACAAACTTGAATCGAAAATAAATATTTGGACGAAACTAAAAATTATGAGAAATAACTGATTAGTCGAGTTGTGATGTCGTTCGCCGAGAGTTGTGACAAATTGTGATGAAAAGTGTTCGCAATGTGAGTGTAGTCGATGTGAGGCCGGGCTCTCACGTTATATGACAACACACTTATTATCGCTAATAATAATAGTATAAAAACTTTTGATAACTCCAATGATAATGAGTTTATATTAACGATAAAAGCATTTGAAGGCGAATGTTATAAATTCAGTGTTGATTTCGTCTAACAGTCCAACCAATCGCTTCTCTGTTGAGGAATAGGTGGGTATTGGCAGCCAAACCGGTATTCTCTGACATTCCGTAACTCTAACTCTAATTGACATTTCTTGTTATCATATCACGAGTTAAACACATTTCAAGTCTCGGTTCTATTCGTTTGCGCTTCTAATCAGATTCTGATGACTCGCTTGTGTCGGCAATTGAATTAAAGCTCTTGGTTTATGAACACTAGAATTCTGATTGAAATTCCGAATCAGAAAATAATTATAAATTCTAATCAGTTGTGAGCCTACAGTCGATGACTCGCACATTCACTGCCACCGAATGCCTGGTAGACGAAAGGCCTTAACACATAATCTAATTAACGATACATTAAAACACATTAAAACATTAGAGACATTAAAATGAGATAAATCTGCAATTTTTTAGACCCTGAGCCCTCGTACTACTTATAAATTATGAATGCGATACATATTTGTCTGCAAATGAGACGCACTTCTAAATCGAGGTCTAAATTTAAATCGTCATTTCAGGTGATATTTAAGAGTTTTATTATTGCGTTATTGAGGATTGCAATGCATTGCCTGACAGACACGATATAGTCATCAATAGACTTATCAAGTTATCCCACATTCGGTTCGGCATTGACTTCCTCGACAATCAGCGATCGCTAAACCAATGAGTGGTTGTAGACCTAGATTTCTATCTTTGAGATCTAAGAGAGAATCACTTCGTTTCATCATTTATTGGCTTCACATGACTTTTCATCGACAAAAGTATAAAATAATTTAGAAGTCTTTACCTTTTTATAAGTCAGACAGAGATTTATTTAGTAGTTATAGACTATTAGATAATTGACATGACTTTTGATTATCGTTTTACGTCAACCACTTTGACTGACATTTTCATTGTTCATAAATTTTGCAGCGAAACGAACGCCAAAAATAAAATCTGCAAATCGACTGAATTGAATCAAACAATCAAATTGTCATTTTGACATTCAGTAACATTGAGCATGGTCTGCATGGTCTGTCGCTCCACATCCACACGCCTGCCAAAGTGGATATCGGGGACAGTTGTATAAACAGACGACAATTATTCAAATCAAATGAAAGTCTATTTTATTTTCATTTCATATGACATACAAATTGAAAAACAAAACGAAAAAAATGTTTTCGTTTTAATAAATATAAATTGTTTTACAAATATTGTTATGATTTGAATAAATGAATGACAATTATAGTGCGAATCGATAATAAATGTCTGATTTGTTCCCAATTTACATACGAAATATTATAATATGATTTATGTCATATACAAAAACTATTCTACAGTCAAAGCGGCACTAAATCATGAGTTTGCATGAGTTTGCATGCTCAACTCGCATTTGGCCAATCGAGCAGAGTGACCATAGTGACCAAGGCACAAGTGCCAGTGCAAGTGAACCGAATTCAAACTGTTGGCACTCAACTGCACTGAAATGCATAACAAAGTCGTAAATTAGAGACAAACTTATAAACTTGTTCGATTATCTGTTTGTTGCGTTACGTGTGTTTGAACACGATTAGCTAGTTAATTCTCTGTTTCTATTTTCAGATAATTATTATGACTGATATCGAATCAATCTTTGGTAGTAATACAAAGCGATAATCAGAGCGGCGACGATCCGGTTCGGGTGTTGGCCTCACCGGCACTGGTACTTGGCTTTGGTCGACACCCACACCTGTTCATAGGCCAGGGTTCGGCCCCTGTTCTTCGTGAGCATCACCTGAAACACATACCGCTGTCCCGGAGATAAGCGACTGACGGTCTGAATGATTTTGTTGTTGAACCGCCGCTTCGATGACTTCTGGTATCGTTTGCACAAAACCTTTCGGACGGCTATCTCGTGAACGATGTGATCACTGGTTGTGGTCAGTCTGTTGTCGGCACAGACGCTGTCAGTGGACTCGATATGACTGTTGTGGTCGATGACTGGTCGCTCGTATATGCAGTACATGACTCTGTCGTCGGGACTGGCGTTCCAGGCGATGGTCACACTGTGACAGTCCGTCAGAGTATCCATTACTTTGATTTTGGTGTCTTCCGGGAGTATAGGGAACGGGAATCGGTTGTGCCGTTTGTTGACCATTAAGACAATGGTCTTATCGCCAGTGAATATTGAACTGATTTCGAACACCAGAGTCTTGTTCTTCATGTTCCTGTCGACGACCACTTCCAACGTCTTCTGATTGAACACATTTCTTGTGAATATAATTTGACTCGAGTTTGATTGACTGATTGCGTGAGTGGTTCGCACGGTTACAGCGATCGGTCCGAAACCAGCGCATGATTTCATGAATAACCATAACTTGGCTCCAAATTCTTCGCCAAATTCCGTGTAATTCAAAGATTGTGAAAAATTATTGGTTTTATTCAAATGAATGACAATCTGTTGGTTGTCTTTGACTTGGATCGGATCCCTGTTCACAAGAGTGACGTTCATTGACCGGTACCTCGACGTCGCGTTCGTTATTAAGTTTCTGGCGTATACTTCAATGAAGTATTGGCTGTGTTTGCGGTCGAGACCTTCGAGTGAATACCAGTTCTGTTTGTTCACACAATCAATGCGAACGTTATGGTCGGCGATGGCTCTCAGTTTGCTTTGTCTCAGCATATTCTTGACGGTCCGACCCCACCAGTAGCCGAACGACGTGGAGGCGACCGACGGCAGCAAATCGAGTTCGAACTCCTCGTCACTGCCTTCCCGGAGATAGGAGTCGAGGAGACAGTTGTCGTCCAAAGACCTGCCAGTGCTCACAGAGAGACAGTACTGGATCGGAGCGATCGCCTCACTCGGACTGGACTCCCAATTTATGACCAGTTGGCCCTCTTTGGCATTGATGGCCCGGATGTCCGGTTCTTTGGGCAGCAATGGGTAGGGATAGTGCTGAGAGACGAACACTTTGGCGCTCACGTCCTTTGCCAGTGAGTTGAAGTCAATTATGTAAAGGCCTTCAGTCGACATAGAAATGGGATTTAAAATTATAAATATTTAATTATTGTCTTCGAAGGCAATAATAGTTATTTAGATTTATTGTCATTCGGCGTCACTTTCAGGGAACGGCTCACTCACTCCTAAACCCTTTCCAAATAGCTATCAATAAAGCGGTAAATAAGAAAATAATTGCAAAACTAATCCACAGAATGATTGATAATTATGCGGTAAATGACAGATAAGAATCGCTATTCAAAGACATAATTCGCTTATTCTTGGAATTAAGACAAGAATTCCTGACGAATAGATACGAAGACAGTCCGTGAAGATGGCAATCGTTAGCATGAGTTATCACAATCGGTTCGCCAATCGACGACACAATAATTAATTTCGTCCTTTTGTTTATAAATATTTCCGCATTCAATCAATCAAACAAAATGTTTCCAATTCTTGCAATTCAATGCAAGAATAGTTTTACGACTATTCTTAGAAACAAAACAATATGTTTGACTCGAATGGTCTGGAATTGGGTCTCCAATTCAATGTTAGCTACGTCTGCAACTTGTAAGATGACACGTCTGTCTGTCTGCGATCAGCTCACTGTCCAGCAATAATTGAGCTTGGTCCACAATATGCTACATTGCCATCACTTCACTCTCAGTATCTGACCCTTTCTTCCGTCTTATCCAACATAATTATATACAAACCAATAAGCTATACGATAACAGAATATAATGAGAGCTCATTTTGTCGGTTAATGTGGAGCGAGTGATGCCGATCGAGCGATGCCATGAATGTTTGATCAGGCACTGGTCATCATCTTGGTGATTCTCATTTAGTCAATTTCATTAAATAATTAACACAACAAACCGGGCGGAGAGTTGACGTCCGAATAGGTATTCCTTTCGCTGCCGACATAAGTAGTCAATAGCAGTGACTTATTCAATAGGTTTTTATTATTAATGAATTTATTGTATTTTCGTTTATATCGCTTCCGATTCCTTTGTTTTCGTGCTGTCGGTCAGCAATGAGTCGATTAGAAGTTTTGTGACAATCAATCATCAAAAACAATGCAAACCTCTGTTCGGGTGTTTCTGAGGCAAAAAATAAAGTTTCCATTCGATGGCACTCTCACAGGGAGTGACAGTCAGTGACAGCTCGGGTCGAGACTCGTGGACCTGATAGTAGAGTCTGTGGTGAAGAAGTCTTTTTAGTCATTATTCATATTTAAGCAAATTTTTGGTTAGAAAATGCATTTTTGAGGCTTTTATCGATTTAGAGTTGAATTTCGTGTTTCGCTGCATAAATCGAATTTGCAATTAAATTAAGTTTGAAAAATAAAATCTGAAATTTCAAACTTAATTAGTGTTAATTGAAAAACAAAAAAAGAGTCGATGAATGAGAAGAGAATTTCATATTTTTAATTAATCCGGAATTCAGTGGAATAGCGATGAAGTAATAATTAATTGTGACTAAACCATTGTCTCCATCAATAAATTAGTGGAATATTCGTCCCATAAATTATCTGCTATTCTTCTGAACCCTAATTAACTCCAATAATTAAACTTTTGTCTCATTTTCTGTGACAAAACCTCATATCATATCACATCATAAGTTGTTGTCTACGAAAGTCAATCGCAATAAAAGATATCTTTAATTAACACAACATTTTTGCTCTAATTAATGGCATTCAATGTGCGAAACAAGTGATTGCCTTATGTTTCACAACTGTCCGAATCGAACACTGGATTCTGACATTAATTAATGAAGAGATTAATCATTCAAATGAATTATCGTCTGGCGATCGGACACATTGCGACGGGTCATCAAATTAAATGAAGATCAGCCACTCTGCCAATGCATCTCGCATTTAGCCATATAATCGGTTTGACGAACAAATCTAATTATTCGAAATATTTTTAGCTATTAGAGTGCCTGGCATAAATCGGCTCCATTAAAGTGAATAATTTTTTTTCTCGGTATAAATAAATAATAAATAGCTCTAGCTAACATTTAGCTAACATTACTAATTGTGTTAAGGTATCAATGATTGCGCAAATAAATGGCTTCAAAATGCGATTCGCTTAAGACTCAGCAATAAAGTTGTATTTTGGAGACGACCCACAGTTCTGTCTCTGTCTCGCCATTACACTGGTAATTGTCGGGCCATTGCTTTTGAATAATTGATTAGACAATTAAACTCATAATAACGTCTCATTACGTCTCATCAATACATGCGATGCAATATTTTCATCTAATGGCAAGTTTAATGGCAATACATGTATGAGGCCTTGAAAATATAAGTACCAAAGGTTTTTTTGCACAAGGTATTTTTTGGCCAAGTTAATAACAAATAATAAAAACAAAGTAGATTCTATAATTGAAGAGTTTTCTACGAAGCAAGATCAATTGTTTCTATTGGTGAATAAGTGATCAATTATTTGAATGTCTTACGATTGTTAACCATTCAAATTGACATAAATGGATGAACACAGTTAATTAGCAAGATTAATTATCATAGCATTCAATTGATAGAATAAGGAATAGACTAATAATTGAAGTTAATTGCATTAAATTGTTAGCTTCGACGTCGATATGCATTCGATAAGACCGGTTGCCGTTCAGGCATTGGTCCCACTCTTTGCTCATAACATCTTTTTAAAACACTTCCAGGAAGTCGTGAAACACAGAATTTATAGTTTGAATTGCGATTCGGAGAATGGCTGTGAAGGCCAGCGACTGATGTTTGTGTTGTAGTGTTCGCTCATTAATATTATTTTGCAAAATGTTAATTCAAATCTCTGTGAGACAAGAATTAATGAATTAATGAATGTTATCGGATGTGAAAGCGTTTGCACAGAATATTCTATTGCAGTGGCCGTACGGGTAGTGTTGGAGCAGACAATGAGCGGACACACAGACGAGTGTCAACACATCCCACGACATGCGAACAGCACTTGTGATGTTTGGACTTCGAGTGCATTGCGATTTCAGTCTCAGCTCTTAATAGCAATACTTTGCTATACATTATTATATCGAACGCATAAACAATGGTCCAAAAGATGTATCGGTGGGGCAGAAGTGGTGGCAAACCAGGCAAAGGCAGAGCTCTGGCAAAGCCCCCGAAGTGATGCTATTATTGGCTCCGCTCTGCACAGCATATGGGATGGCATACGACGTGTGTATCTGTTCGACACATTTTGATGTTCAACAGCCGTCACAACACAACAAAAGCCAAACGCACTTAAAATCTCTTATGATATTCACGAATACTCTCAGACAAAGAGCATATAAATTGGGATCAAATCCATACAAAACACTCTTTGTTAGACACGAGTGTTGTTTCTCTCACTTATAATATTAGGAAATATTTGGCACCAATTCTTCGGCGCAACTATTGAACAAACCAAGTCTCAACTCTATCGCTAGGCTTTTGATCTCAAAATTTTATCGATAAATGTATCGAACAGTTGAGCCAAATAAGAGACCAACGATTGATTCGCTGTCAAACAGAATCCGAATCGCATTCAATACTAAGCACTACTAAAAAACGATTTTCAACTACTGATAAGAGCCAAGAGTTAGAAGACATTTGCATTGATTATATTTAGACTGAGAATAGTGTCTGAGATTTATATTCTGCGACTCAAAGACTTAACCAGAAATCAATGGATTCACTAAATTCTTTTCCGAAAACTATTAATACTTTTTGTTTGTCTTTTATGAGAATATATTGTAAAATAAAAAATAAACACATTTATAAGTGCACTGACTTTAGTTACAAAAGTTTCGCTATTATTGTAATATTGACTCTTATAAATATGATTTATAACATTATTGAATAACCACTTTTGTTTAATCTCTGGTCGTAATTAAATTTTTATTCCTGTTAATAGTTATTAGTTTAAACTGCAATTAATCTGTCTTTCAATTAAACGAATATTTTGTTATATTAAATAACAATTGATGTTTAACTAAATTTTGGTGATTAGAGGCGAGGATTGACCAAAAAATGTTTTCAAAAACATTTTAAGAGATTTTTGAGAAGTACCGTAGAATCCGGATTAGTTTTCCGAAAACTAAACGAGATTTTTCATTTTTTGAACGCTGCGAAAATTAATCG
>JAQGBE010000945.1:0-13543 GCA_034698225.1 Scheloribates latipes | reverse complement strand
TGTCTCTCCTGTCTCTCCAGTCCGGCCCTCCCTGTGCTCTATCACTGGATCTCATGCATTGAATTTCTGTGTAATTCGTATGACTTCGACCGCAACTGTTGTATAAAATTATTTGGGCCTTAGTTTTGCATATATTCTGTTCGCTTCATGAGAACACTTATTGGTTTACTGTTCTTCATCTGAGAAACAATTTCCAAATGATTAGAGTCTATGCATTCGATCCCCGGATTGTGTCGTCAGTGTTGGGAATTGTTGTCAATATAAAGTCTTTAGTGCCAACACATATCACAAATGCCAGTCCTCTGAGTCCCAAACTCTTGCGGTCAACAGCGGTCTGTCTGTCTTCACACGTGTTTAACATTAAACAGAGTGCGAGGACAGTCACTGACAGTCAGTGCAGCGCCAGTGCAGCCAATTTGCTTCGACACACAATCCCTACATCTCATCAATGCTTACCATCTCTTCTCCTCTTCTTTTTAAAGCACAAAAACACATATTTCAGTCGTCTTTCAATAGAAGACGTTTACAGATATTTTTGTCGAAAGTCTTTTTCGGACAAATAGTTTACTCGTTTAAAGTAAAGAGAGGACTGAATGGCGAAGATTGAGGACTGACTGCTCTTTTAAGTGAAACGCCGTTCCGCTCAAGACATGAAACCGATGCCAGTGTTTGTGTCACAACTCTGGGTCTGTCGGGTCAGACCTGGATTAAGAGGTTCTTTAAATAATTTAAAGACCAGTTCAGACCGTTTTCGTCGCGCAGACCAATAAATCTGTCGCCAAATCTGTTGATATTGTAATCAATTTCTGTTCGAAAGAAAATCAAAACTCATTCCGGACTCTGGAACGCAATCCTTATCCGAAAAGTCATGATTTTGTGAGACGACACGACTTTTTATTGGAAAACTTTGTTTTAATGTCAGTCAATGTTCGTGGTCTTTGGTCCTGAGCTGATACGTCCGACTGTGGGTGGTTTGGCCGCTCATACCTATCGCTACTCTCAATGTTTGCCATATTCTGGCATTTTATTGGCAATTCTGCACTGAATTACAATAATTTTGCGCCGAAAGCCTCGAACCGACCGCTCCTTTAAGTAGCTTTTTATTGGCGGTACAGTCGGTGCTCGATATGGCATCGCTCCGACAAACGGAACGCCGTTTCGTAGTTGACCTCAACTACGATCTCGTCTTCGGTTCTGATTATAGCTGAGGCGATGCAAAGGATTGTTATTAAGGACTGCTTTTACTCATATTAATTCACTTTTAAATACGATTTTAATGTTCGAAATCGTAATAAAAGTCTGTATTAAATGCATAAATATATAAATTACTTAAAGAGAGAGCCTTTCTATAATTTAATGACATTTTATACTTTTGATGCCTTGACTCTCATTTTCAAATTGATATTCGCTTACGAGTGGTAGTCGTGATAAGTCATTGAGGGACGGATGGGACGGACGGCGGGTCATTCCATTCAGAGTCTGACGTAATTGCACTAAATATTTGTCAACTTTGGTGAAGACATTCCTCTAATTTATTCGTACGTCTCTCAAGAAATGCCAATACAAATGTGTATTACATTTAATTTCCATTTATGTCTAATAAGCTCTCTCTCTCTCTCTCTCTCTCTCTCTCTCTCTCTCTCTCTCTCTCTCTCTCCCATAATCTTAATTATCATTTTGATTGGCACTAAAATTCTTTCGTTAATTATTTTCTTATGTATTAATCCATTCATTATGTAATTTATATTCTTATTAATAATGGGTTTCGAGACTTGAGATCCCATTCTATTCCAAGATATAAATTGAATAATAATTAGTCATATATTACACGCAATTAGCGATAAGAATGACTGGCATTCAGAGTCGAGGAATGAATTTTATGTCTTCATTACTCGTGTACTCATAAACTAGAATCGCATCCAAACATTATTCGGACCCAAATATTACGACCAATTTTACGGTCTGTGCGATGCCTGTGAGGGCCCGCTGTGGGTGTCCTGTCCTGGGCTCTGGTGCTCAGGTAAGGACCCTCTCATGGGTGAGCTTTATCTACCAGATTACACAAACATTAATCTCACGACCGCTCAAAAAATGTTTTATGAGTTTATATACTCTTTTAGAACCGAACCGATAGAATCGATTCCCACTCTAATTGTCCACAATTTACTGCCTAAAACAAGAGAAGCAATTATTGTCGACTAATTCCAGATTAATTAGCTTGCTCACTTTTGTTTCTCACCATTCGTCTCTCACATCGAATTAGTCGTCCGATTAATATCTGTTAATTGAATTTTGTTTTCTTACTTAATGGCAAACATTTTCCCAAACGTTGGGTCTCTTCAGTCAAACATTTATTTAACAGTAATCTCGCGATTAAAACATAAAAAATAATCCCAACTCTGCTTTTCCTGGATTCTAATCGCCAATCAATTAAAATCAGTCAAACAGTTATCGTTCAAAAACGCGAGAAATTCATGAGAATTATTGATAAATGAATGTTAAGACAGAGAAAAACTAAATTCGTTTCCGAAATGACAGGACTTAAGCGCCAAAAAATTGTTTCATATCTTTCATACTTTCGGAATGAAATCCATTCGCTGTCCTCTAATCCGAAATCCAAATGAAAAATATATTTGAAAATTCTTAACAATTTCTCGACTTTTGGAGACAAAAAATTCTTTCGTTTCGTTTTAATTCAATTTAATATATATATATTTCGTTTGCGCTCCGAAACGAGCGATACGTCTGAAGCGTCAAAGAATTTCTCAATATTTTTGGGACTAATCTCAAAGATTTTCAAAAGATTGAAAAAATTATTGCTATAATAAAAAATGTTTTATTATTTCAATAGTATCTGACATAACGTGCAGTGAATTCCAAAGGAGTTCAACCTTTAAAATGGATTTCCATGTTCTGAGACGATAGACGACTGAATCGGTCGTCCAATACATCAAAAATTTCTTTCAGTTCGACAAAAATAATGTTAATTTTTAGGGAGAAAAAAGTCGTAAAACAATATTCGTTTAGAGAACACAGAAAATAAAATTAAGTGCAAAACACATTTCAAAAATATCAAGTCGTCTGAGATTTTGATTGAAAGGTTGAGAAATATTTTTCGCCAAAAATTTTATCGCTTTTTCTCAGTCTCTGAGACGAAAGACGGAAAGAATTTTCACTTCTCTTCCGAACTCTTTTGATGTGTTTCGCTCCGAAAGTTGTTTCCAACGTCTGATTCGTCGCTAAATATGATTGATATTCAAAAAGATAATCACAATTATCTCGAATAATGTCAAAAATTAATTAAATTTTGATTGAATTTCAAGTTTAATCAACAGATTTCTGCGATAATTAGCCGTTCAGTGATTCAATTGATTTTCTCACTCACTCTCCAATCAATAATAGACTCCTATTTTGAGTGGCATTTGATTTTCGATTAATTAAATGCTAAAAAGCGTATTAGAGTTGAGCGCGAAGTGAAAGTCGAGTCTAATAGGAGTCTAACTCTCAATTGGTTTGCGAATAGCATATCATTTATGATATCCTAAAGACTTCTTATTATTGATTAAACACTTAATCGAAGAGAAAGATCACGATTTGTGACCAATAGTTCTAATAGTATTCGGACTCTAAATAGCGAAATGAAATCTCATTTATTTGAGCCCTAAATAGATTGTAATTTATTTTTGATTCACTCGGCTCTCAGTCGACTCTAAACCGGCATTTATTGTCAGCAATGAAATGATAACTAAACTGATTGATCATGAAATTGATTTTCAATTCACCCATTCTTTCTCCAAACTCTCCGACTCTCACAACATCTCTCTCTTCGATCTTCGGAATTAAACTCAACTTTGAAATCGATTTCAATCAAACCCAAGTCCAGAATCTCCAGATTACCCGCGACTCCAGTACTCTCTTGGCTTCAAATCCCTTTCCACGTTATTAAGCGGACAATCACCAGGTTATCCGACAATTCCAATAATTCATAGACCAATTGAATTGTATTGGAAACAACCGAATGTGACTGCAATACAATCACTCCTTTCAAACTTGGCATTGAAGTGCTGATCGGCTGCGATCGTACCGATGGCCATGTGAATGACAAGATGAGCATGGTGGAGTGGTGGAGTGGTGAAGGGCAGGCACTGGTGCCTCCATTTGTTGTGCAATCAGAGCAGTGACAGCATTGCAGTGCAGACACGGCTCGTATGCGCTGAACATTCAATGAGAATAACGTTAATATCATTGATGGGATGTCGTCGTCGAGAGTGTCGACGGATTTGAGTGTCGTTTTGATGTCATTCATAGCCATTGACTGCTTCTCTCACTTACTCTCCAATCAATCTCTCTTTGAATGTCTGTCTCTGATATAGAGGTTATAATCCTTTTTGAATATTTTCAATACATAAAACATTTGAGTCAATCGTCTCAATAGAGCTCTAATATGACAGACAATCCGAACGACACTCAGACTCGAGAAGTGGTCCTCAACTGTCGGCACAAAAGTCCAAATCAGAGCAAAAAAACTTATTTTGAATACAATCGAAAGTAATCTCAAAAAACTTTGCTCTCAAGTAATGGATATTCAGTTCGCAAATCTGTGGCCAACATCTGCTTCGAGGCCTCTGCCGACTCTCCAGTGTTGTACTCATGAGTTGTGTCGCTGTTCTCGTCGACCACCAGAAGGAACCGCTTATACTGTAAGAGAAAACCGGTTCAAAGAGTCGGTGCTTTGAACCGCATTTCAGTCGATCGGACCGAGAATTTTGGAAATACTTATTGAAGACTAAGAAAAGAAAATTATTGAAAAAGAAAATTCAATAAAATCCTATTTCGAGACCGACTTTACTCAGGATTTCCACAACTCTTATGAAAATAATAGCGAAAAGAAAAGTTTGATTTTATTATTAGTTTTTATGAGTCTTATCGGAACCCAAAGCCCGGACTAAGAACCGAATCGTGATATCAATACATCATTAGACGAGTGAATCGCCGAATAGACAGCCAACGGATGACTGGATCGGTCTCTGGTCTGAGCGCTCCTTATCTCCAATACTGATCTGTTGTAACACTTCTTGTGTTTTGGAAACCGAAAAACACATTATTCTTCAAAAAGTTTAATTATGCCGAGAGTTCAGAGTTTAGAGCAATCGGTCCATCGGTGGGTCCATCGGTCTGTCTGTCTGTTGGCATAACTGATCGCCAGAAACCCATTGCCTGACACTCCGAGCGATACACAAATCCTCTTCCAAAGTGTCAGAACATAAACGATTGGATATTAAAAACCAATTAATTGTAATTTATTAATGGATGAGATCTGAGGAGACGTTTTGGGGAGCAATCGATGCAATTAATGCAAACTATTTGAGATGGCATTCAAATTCAAGTCAAAAATAATCGTTAAAATTGTATTTAATTTACTGCTCGAGTCAACTGAGCCAACGATAAAATGTCATATTTGTTGGTCCGTCCGAAAGGAGTACTCAAACGAGTGACTGAAATATAAGCCATAATTCATAGCCAGAGCGTAATTATTTTGATTCTAAAGTTTCGTCGTTTAACTTATTAAATACAATTAACTTGTTAAGAGTTTTCTCATACAATTTGACTGAACGCTGAATTTTTAATTTTGTTCTTGTTTGTCGAGCACTGATTCTATCGAGCCAATTAAGAGCAGGCTCAGTGTAATCCAGGCGAGAATGTGCCATGCTTTAATATTCATCAAATAAATCATTCGAGAATTATATCCTCGAATAAATATCCCGCCGTTTTATCTCTATTCGAGAGCCAATTGGAATAATTTAATTCAATTTAATTATATTTTATGTCAAAAGTCGCGATATTTGTGAATATATGTCGCGACCAACGGATCGGACATCGCTTGGGCTGAAAGGAGAATGAAATGGGAAGAGAAAAAAATATTATTAATAGTATTAGGAAATGAAAAATACATTAATTTTATTATTCAAAGAAATTTTATAATAACTTATCGTTTCTGAGGCGCGACTCGAAAAACAAAAACAAAAAATCGCTTTTTATTCCTCTGAAGACTTCTTAAATGATTTTTATTTGGTCTCTAAAAACCCATTTCTTTTCCCAACACTGAGAGAGCGAATAAAAAGCAGTCGTTTTGCGGTATTTTTTAATTTAAATGTCGAGAAATCGGAGTTTATATTAAAAAAGTCAGTCAACAGGTATTGGCGTTGGCTCTGAATGTGCGGTCAATTGCGTTGAGGTTTCGGTTCTCGCAAATCGCTATTTAAAACAAACCCAAACAAAGATTTGGCACTAAGAATGAAAGCGAAGTGAAAGGTGTGGCACAAGAAATGTTTAAAATATCTTCGCCGCAAAAAATGATTGTATTTATGGCACCACTTGTTGTGCAACTGAGAGAGTGGTCGGTCTTTAGCTGTCGAACGTCTTGGGCCAACATTACCGGCAATTTATCTCTGAAGAAGCAATTCTTGAAAACACCCGGCGCTAAGACTCTGGGAGAAGGATCTGAATGTTTGACGAGAAAAATCGATTCATTTTTCTAACCATTGCTTTACGTAATTATTATTGTATTTTTGGGAGAAATGCGTTTTCAACAGAGAATAGGATCTTCTCTTTCAGGTGTAAGAGTCGGAGTCCGGACTCAGAGCTCATCCCTTGGGCTATGTTCTCGAGTAAACGTTTTATTATTAGCCCTATTGCAAGATCATTGATAAGGACCGGTGAATGATAGGTCATGTGAGTGAATGCCAGACATTTTTTCAATCGACAAAATCAATGGTGTTATACATCCAAGTCTGGATGTCTCGAGCCATTGTGCCACTTATAATGAACCAGTTGAGCAACGATAATCTGGATAATTGTGGTGACCTGTTTGTGCCAGACTAGTCGCGGCCCAGTGATGGCCGTCTGTCCTCTCCCTCATTATTGGGCACAAAATTCGTTTGCAATGTTTGTCAAACAAATTAGATTTATATTGAAAAACACTTTTCTTTACGGTTCGGAAACTCTTGACAAATAAATAACAAATCATTTTCTTCGGTCATTTGTGAGTCGAGACTAATTGACATTTTCCTGTTTGCCGACACTAGAAGTGAATTCAACGCTCAGTCCATAGAAGTGACGAAATTATTGATTGAATTCTTCTGTAGTCGAGCAATAATGGCAATCAGTTTAAGAGTTGTCGACATAACGACAATGAATTTGTCTGATGAATGACATCGTCAGTGACGCTGTCAATGGATATTTGAATTCAGTGAATGACAATAAACACTGAATACCAGGTAAAAGTCGAAAATCATTGCGAGAGAGAGAGAGAGAGAGAGAGAGAGAGAGAGAGAGCCAATAAGAGCTAAGGTGAGAAAATATTGTCGACAATTGGCTTCATTGAAAATCTGTAGAAAAATACATAATTGAAAGCGAAAAGCAGTGAAGGAATTGAAAATTCAAAGGCAATTGTGTTAAGGCATTAGAAGAGAGAACTGCTTTTGGCTGAAAGAACAAGACTCGTCTAAACGGATGAATGACTGAAAGCTAAGGACTGGCCATAAAAGGTGAAGAAAAAGGATTAAAGGACTTCGAGTGTGTGGCACAGACTTCACAATTGACGGCAATGAATGGCCTCAAAGGAATAGTTAGCACTCTTTCAGCTACCGGTCCGAAGAGGACCTCTGCTAAGGAGCCGGCGATTGATGACCTCTGCCTCGGGTCTGAATCGCCTCTCAGACACAGAGTTTCCTCGAGTGCACTGAAATTCGTAACACTTTTTAGACTAAACCAAAACTGAAACTCTTCTAAGCGAATACATCTGTTCGGCACTCGAAATGCGACCGTTTTTGCCTTCAAAATAAACTGCAAGAAAATATTGAACACATTTCGCACTCTCGAGTCGACTGCAGGTGTTTTTTGGACACCAAAAGAGGCGAAATATTTATGAGAAGTGTTGTATATTTTACTCCAATTCTTCATTCGTTGAAATAATAAACAGATTTTTAGACTGAACTGGACTCAAAAGAAGGGGTTATTAAAACTGAAGCGAAACTAATGGTCTTATAAATGAATAAAAGGGTTAATTCAACCCTAACAGACCTTTAATATCCTTTAGAGATAAGATTAATAACTAATTAAAATTGGTCTTTAAATGAGTTATTGATCTTATTATTGAGAATTATGTCATTTATTATTTAAGAAGGCAATCAACAAATTGAAGTACATTTTGAGAACACGATTTCGGAACTGACTTATGATAGCTATTTGTGTTATAAAACAAATTGAGTTAAATCACTGCCGAATATCAGTCTATTTGAGGCCAAAAGAGTTGAAAATAGTTTCGATACACCATTAGATGCACACAAATGCAAGTACTGAGCAATGAATGGCTTTCGCCTAAAATAGTGGCCCAAAAATTGCGAGAACCGTCTAATGAGAAGTCATTTTTCTTGCGATTTTGTTATTCGCCGAAAATGAGCATAACTTTCAGACTTTGAGACTAAACAGATCTCAATAAAGGAATAAAAGCGAACGAAAAAGTCGATTAAGAGTTAAAATTTGGCTCTGATTTTGGTTCTCATGTGAAGCCATTGAACATTATTCTCAGACTAAGTATTATTTTTCATGCAATCAGTTGTTTATCTTTGATGTCAATCTGGACAGAGAACAGACTGAAACGCATCCAACACTTGGAGCTCACAAATGTAAATATAGTGAACGCGATAAGGGATGGCCAGACATCCGAACCGATCGGTTCCTTCACAGGACGAGACTCACCGCTAATCCAGAGATACACTGATTGTACTCTCGTTTACAATCATTACATATTCACCGTTTGGCTGAACATCACTGAGATTTTGAACATTTTTTAACAACAGATCATAAAAATAAAATCCAGTAAAACACATAACGCGAGAGAGAGAGAGAGAGAGAGAGAGAGAGAGAGAGAGAGAGAGAGAGAGAGTCAAAATCAACCTTTGAATACATTAATGTGTAATATAGTTATCGTTATGTCTTATGACGAGCGCCACAAAAGCGATCGCCAGCTCTGGTGAGCCGTAGCTAAGCGTCAGCACCGGTCGAGTCAATGGCATGACTTGATTGGAGCCAAACCTCATCCGACCGCCGGTTATGTGGTCTCCCTTTTTATCACTAAAAGCCTCGAACAGTATTCCGAACGCATAAAACAGTAATTCATTATTCGTAATACCATTTAAGATATTCCTCTCATCCGAACAAAAGATTTAATTAATTTTTAATTAGTTTGTATCAAATTTTATGCAAAATTAGCCGAGAATTCGAAAGCAATCAAAATTGTTTTCATATTTTGCTCGGAAACGACCCGACAGTCTGAGTGAAGCCTAACCTCAGAGGAACTGGTTTTTTGAGAAAAACTAAATCTAGAATTTGATATTCAAATTGTGTTTTCGCCACTAAATTAATATTGAATTCTAAGCGCAGAACTCGAACTGAATCTGAACTTCGATTTTGATTTTTGCGTTCGACTCCTGAACTGAATTACGAGTCGACTCTTATTCTAATTATAAATTATTTACTGAACTTATTCTCTTCGGCTTTGATATAACGATTAAATCGATTCCAAAAATTATCTGTAAGTTTATGTTCGGAGACAACAAACCAATGAAAACTCTTCGCTCTCTTTCATCAGAAAAATCAATAATAATTTGATTTGATTTTAAAATATATTCAAATTATATATAAACTTCTTATTTCTTCTCATCGTTTCTATGAATTTAATTATCAGATTAGTAATGGACCAAAAATTTCGTCCGAATCTTCAGTATATTTTATATCAAGTTTATGGCAAAAACGTCTTTTTCTTCTTCGAGTATTCCACTAATAAATTATGGCAACGCATATACATAACAGTTATTAAGTTTTTGGCTTAAATTAGCCCAAAAATAAACACCAAAATTGATTCCAATTCGATATTCGGATATAATTTCCCGTAAAATTAAATTTATGTTAAGAAACAAAAACCTAATTTTACGATCGCATGTCAGCCAAGACTTGGCATGAATTTCATCTTTCAGTTTGAAATTCAACTGAAAAACTGTCTGAACTTGGGAATGGAAGCAGCTTGGCTATGTTTGTGGCCATTGCTCCTGGGTACAATATGACCTAGCACGTTGGCAACAAGCCGTGGGCTCTGGTTAGCAATCAAAACAAGGACTTATTGATTAACAAGCACAAAATAAATGCGTTGGTAGCGACTAGCAAGACATACAGTGCCTCACATCACATCACATTGGGATTGGTTGACAATGGCATCCCTTGACGACACTCGCGGAGAAGGAAAGCCTTTCTGTTGCGAAGTCATAAGAGATGAGACATTATTAATAAATGGTTGCGAAGTCTGATGAGACTCGGCTTCCGGTTCTTTCGGTTCGTTCCCAACGGTATAAATAACTTTAGACTCGAGCCAAGAGTTACTCCACTAATGATTGAAGTCTCGGAGAACTAGACTTTTAAAGTCCGCTTATAATTAATTTTGTTATTTAATCTCGACTTCCAATGAATGATAGTTTTGTTTCCCAATATTCGTTCCGACAGTCGAAGTATTTTCATTTTAAACAGTGTTTTATCAAAATTAGTGACTCTTCTCGTCACTCAATCTTATTATAAATACATCGAAATTGAGTCGAGAAAACAATTTTCTTCTCTTCTAATAAGAGTTTACTTAAGAGTCAGTAAATTAATTCCGTCACTCGTCTGGTCTCTTGATTTAGTCGCTCGTCTCTCCCACTCCGCCCCTCACTGGCACACAATCAGCCGCTCCTCTCGTCTTATATATTATGCAAACGATAATCCTTGTAATGAAATTGATTCCAAACTCACTTTTTCTTTCCGCGAAACACGACTGGAGTCGAGAATTGAATTTTGATTCTCAATTATTAATGATGTCAAACGACATCTCAAGACTCAAGACTCGGTTCTCTTATATACACAGTCTATACAAATAGTTTATAAATAAGAAAAGCCTTATTAATACATTGCGACCCAGACTGAGACCGGGGGAGGTTAGCGACTGATCAGCGGGAATTCAATTAGACTGATGCGCACAACCCTGAACTGTCTCAATCAGACCAATCAGACCAACCAGACCACCATGGCCAATTGTGGCGCACAGACCGACCACAATCACAGTATAACAACCCATTGATATCACTATCCATTTCCTGACCATTAAATCGGTGAACATTTGTCTGCCATTTGGTGTCACTACTGGCCATCAACTGATGTCAAAGGCCTACAAAACACACACACTTTGCGCGAACACTTTTATTTCCAATGAAATCTATTGAAATCATATTTCATTTCGCACTCGCTTTTTGCCCTTTTATTGAATAGTTTGTGAAAAATAGCGGTTTTTAAGTGAAGCGAAACAAAAAAAAATGTTCCGAACTTTTTGTGTGTCGAATGAATGAAATACTTTTTATAAATTACTGCAACAAAAGTCAAACTATTTCTCTGCTCTGCATTGTTCGGATGGACGGGCCATACGAGTGACGGCTCATATCTGAGGCCTATTCTCTTGGAATCGTGTCATATGTCCTGTGGTTTTGTCGCCAATTCAATACTCTCTCTGTTTTTCGACGCAAATGCCTATCAAATGGCATTGAAATACAAATTTTTCTGTCGTTTCATAAACAGTACATCAAAAACAGCGATGGTTTGGTCGAGTCGTGTCGGTACCGGCCCTTTGCTGTGCACACGAGGCCCGACCGATGCCTACACTCGTGTTTTCAATTAACTTTCAACCGATAGCCAAATATTATGTTTTGTTTTTGCGAGCATTTCTTCGCAAGAATTATCGAATTTTATGGACAATCGAATGGCATTTGTGTCCCAAACAACTCACTTCGTGTGTGTCTTCTGATAGTGAGTCTGTGTTGACGTCCGGCACAGACAGTGAAGACATTATTTTCCATTATCTGAGCCAATAATCTGGACATAGAATTACTGTCCACTGAGGATGACATTCAAAAAACACTATTAAACGCCTTAATAGACATGAAATAGTTGAGTGGATTTTCAATAAACGAGTCCAATATCTGGCAATCCGTGCGTTTGATTGATATTCCAGTTCAGACCTAATAGACATTTATCTCTTCACTCGAAGACATTCAATGATTGAGAATTCGATTTCATATTAAACTCGAAAACAATTTTTTATTAATAACTTTACTCTCGCAGTGATTTCGATATTAATTTTTAGCTCTCTTTTAATTCAATACTTAATTAAGCGTTTAATGACTTTTCATATGATGTGAAAAATGGTTTCTTTTTATATTAATAAGCATTTCTGGCGAACACTTCGGTTCGGCTCGTCTTCGGTCGTCTAATCTATGAACTCATACATTGAATCACTTCTTTGCAGTTAATTAATAAGAGGTTTACTTCTAATTGAAAAATAACTTCACATTCAATCAAATTAAACGATATTTCACTTTAGGAATGAAATAAATATCGAAATATCTGTGAGAAAAATAAAGGTCTCTTCAGATTGGATCCGATATAAACCGAAATTAACTTTTATTAATATTATTATTAATCGGAGTCAAAACGCCGAATGAAATCGCATTTTTCGTATCGAAATTAAATTTTATTGAATAATAAATTTTAAATTTTACTTTTGATTGAAATTATCCTCAAATTGGACGCAAAAATGTCACGAATTATATATAAATATAGCGAAAAATTCGTTGGAAAGAAAAGAAGTATTTTTTGGTCGCGACGTAAAATAAAAAAGCATTTTATTGGCGATGACTCGAAAGCGAACTTCAAATTAAAGTTTATTTTTATTAACTTTTGGCTCTCATCTCGAAGACTGAGCTTTTGCTTAATTATTTTTATTGCCATTCATTTGATTGAAGTGTTTGGGAGAGACGATGGCAGCGATAGCCTCACCGATGGCAGGTGATAGTGGCCCGGAGCCAATCGGAGCCATTGCAGTGCTCCAAACAGACCATCACTTCATTTGCATTCACCACTCATGCAATCACAGACTTATATCTATAGAATAGTTGTATTAGTTTTTTGGCCACAACGCCGTAAACGTGTGTTCGGTCACAAATTGCTTAATTTATTGATTGCCACAACCGCTCCGCTGCCAGACGTCTACCGCTACGGCTCTCTGACCGCAGATATGTCTCTTGAATTGTGTTTGTCGAGCGAAGACGCGGTAACAGCACATCCAAAACAGTCATTTCAGTCAATTTTATTGTCGGTAATAAATTTTTTGGTCGATAAATACTTATTTAGCTAAGAGAAGAGAAGAGATATATATTGGAAGCAGTTATCCATATATTTATACTTTAGTGCAATCCATTAGCGGATCAGATAATCATTTGCACTGGAATTTGGCTCAAATGTAATTAAACGCCTATTTTCAGGCCTAAATTGGCTGAACTTTACTGAAAATTTTCAATTAATCTAGGTGAAATAGCCCAACACTATCTAAAAGTCAATTCGCGTTAAGACGGTTTGTCTTAACCGCGATTTAGAAATTGGTGCGCGAACTAGGTTTGGATTAAAC
>JAQGBE010000944.1:0-13544 GCA_034698225.1 Scheloribates latipes | reverse complement strand
TTATGCAAATGATTTTACTCGACGACGACAAACGCTTCCTTCGAGTGCCCACTCGTATCGAATGTCTTAGGTTTGATCCGAAAATGCTTTTCGCGAATCGGCTGAAGAGCGGCGAAAGTGAGTTCGTATGCGATGTTTATTACGACAAGAATACAAACGAAACGCGCAGTCATGGCCTGTATATGAAGAACGTGGCTTTGACTCCGATCAGTCGCAAACTGAATCAAAGCGGAGAACTGGTCCTCGAAAAGTATGTCCTCACACCTTATGATGAGACTAATGCCATCGACCAGAGTATGGCTCAAGAAATCGATGATTATTTGAGACAATGCGATATCACTGCTCAGAAAGTGACTGAATTACGGAATAATAATAGTCTCCAAACGGACGATAATAACAACGATATTAATAACAATTTGGGAACCGATAAACAAATTGAGACAAACGATAATCACGTATTGCTTAAACATATCAGCGATTTGTTGAACACAACGAACTATAATGAAAACGATGTCTCAATTAATTTGGACAACGATTTGGTTTATTCCACGCTTTTATCCGAAAGATTTCTGAGACCACAGTTGGATGTCTTCGTCGAGAACTCAGACCTAAATAAGAAGATATCGATTCTGGAAATTAATACATCGCAACAGATATTCTTCAACACAGCGATGAAACTGATCGGTCGGACAGCGCCCGGTTCGGTGATCAACAATGTCGAGTACACTCTCTGCCACTCAGACAAGGCATCTCTGCCCCAAACACTACTTGACTCCAAGCGACTCAAGATCTTGGACTATGATATGAACAAATCAGTCGTTCCCTATCAACGATTGAGTCCACAGAATCTGATTATCTTTCGCGATCCCACCATTTCAGGGGTTGATTCCAAGATTACATTAGAATACGATTCACTATTGCGGTCAATGCAAACCGCTCTGACCGACGGCGGCTTTCTTTTGGTTGTTCTCAGAAACAAAGTCCTCAGCTCTGAAAAAGCGGTCAATTTCTTTGAGACCTCTGCTGTCAACAGAACTTACGAGAAATTCTTGGAGTCTGCAGAAGAAGCGGGTCTTCAATATGTGTTCAAGAAATCCGATTCATTCGCCTGTTGTTCACTACTGTTCAGAAAATTGGAGAAAAAAGAGTTGAATGAAACTCATATTCATATCTCGATCGAAGAACTTCAATGGTTGGAACCGCTCAAGACTGCGATGAAAGACGAGAGTTTGGATAGAATTTGGTTGACATCTGGCGAAGAATTCAATGGAATTACAGGTTTATTGAAAGGATTGCAAAAAGAAGAAAACGGATGGAAAGTGAGAACAGTTTTGTACGACAGTCGACGAAACGTTTGCGAATCCGTATTAAAGACCGCAAAAGAGACCGATTTAGTGCAGAATGTCTTCGGTGGTGAGCGTTGGGGTAGTTTTAGACACATATCTTTGCCGGAATTACCCGAAAGCCGAGCGACCACTTCAGCGCAAGTGAGGCAACTCAAGTCTGGAGATTTATCCTCATTCAAGTGGTCAGATTCGCCCAACTCTTTGTGGCCGTTGAACCAGACGTCTGAAAATCAGATACTAATCGATGTCTACTACAGTCCACTGAACTTCAAAGACGTGATGCACGCGACCGCACGTCTGCCGCCCTCTGACCTGACCTCACATATGGCTTGGGATGATGTGGTGCTCGGACTCGAATTCGTTGGTCGGATCAGAGAGTCGGGCGAAAGAGTGATGGGACTGAACAGCAGTAAAGCATTGAGTACTGACATCGTTGTCGATAAGAACTTCTTGTGGACAGTGCCCGACAGGTGGTCGATGGCTGAGGCGGCGACTGTTCCGTGTGTTTATGCCACAGCTTTTTATGCACTGATAATCAGAGGTCGTCTCAAACGCGGTGAGACTGTCCTAATTCATGCCGGAACGGGAGGTGTGGGTCAGGCGGCGATCAACATATGTTTGGCGATGGACTGCAGAGTCTTCACAACTGTCGGCACTCAAGAGAAGAGAGATTGGATCAGAAAATGTTTCCCACAGTTGACTGAGTCGTGTATCGCGAGCTCAAGAGATGTCTCATTCGAGAGACGGGTATTGGAAGAGACCAACGGAAGAGGTGTTGACCTCATTCTCAACTCACTCACTGACCAAATGTTTTGGGCGAGTCTCAGATGTCTGGCCAACGACGGAAGGTTCTGCGAGATCGGCAAATACCAGTTCGTCAACAACGATGACCTCGACTCGAGCCATCTGCTGAAGAACAAGACGTTTCACGGCATTTATTTGGATGCGCTCTTCGGTGGTCTCAACAATCTGATCACCAAAAAGGTAGACCGCGAGCGACAATGGATGTGGCAGTTGGTGCAAGATGGCATCAAGTCAGGTGTCGTCAAACCTCTGCCACAGACTGTCTTCTCCGTCGACGACACCGAAAAGGCGTTCCGTTTCATGGCTACCGGAAAACACATCGGAAAGGTTTTGATCAGAATTAGATCAGAAGAACCCGAAATCCATTCGATTGCGAGACCATTGACTGTCAACGCTATTCCGCTAACATTCTTCAGTCCTAAAAAGTCATATGTGATCGCTGGAGGACTCGGAGGAATGGGCCTCGAATTGATGTATTGGATGTACGAACGGAATGCCAGAAACTTCGTACTCACGTCCAGGGCTGGCGTCAAATCGGCGACTCATGAGTTTGCCATCACTCGTCTGAAGGAAAGGAACTGCAAAGTGATTGTCTCGAAGAGCGACGCCTCCACTGTGGACGGCGCCCAACAGATCCTCTCTAAAGCACAACAGTTGGGACCAATTGGTGGCCTATTTCTGCTGACTTTAGTACTCGAAGACGATCTGATCGAAAACCAAACCATCGAAAGATATGAACGAGTGATGAATGCAAAGTCAACTCAGGCTCTGGTTTTGGATTCGGTCACTCGGAAAATGTCGAAACCGATTGACTATTTCGTGGCCTTCTCTTCGTGTTCTTGTGGTCGCGGCATCACTGGTCAGACCAACTATGCGTTCGCCAATTCAGTTCTTGAGCGCATTTGCGAGAAACGAAGATCCGATGGATTGCACGGACTGGCCATTCAATGGGGATTCGTCGGCGATGTGGGCGTCGCTGCAGATAATTATGACGAGACATCGAACCGCGCGGCGGTTAGACCTTCTTCACTGACTATCGATCAATTGATTCTAATGTTGATCTCAATTCTGGTTGCAGTCTATCCTCGGATATCTGCCGCAGCGTATTATCTCCTGTTGGTTACAATTGGATCGTTTCCTCCAATCAGATCACTCGGTCTGCTCTTCGTTCGTCAGATATGATTCTTATGACAAGGACTCGAACTCCAAGGCATCTCTCTTGGAGTCGATTTGCAATATTCTTGGCCTAAAAGACATGTCATCACTCGATGCGAACACAAAACTGGCTGACCTGGGAATGGATTCACTTATGTCGGTGGAAGTGAAGAATATGATCGAACGGGAGTCTCAGCTGTCGATGTCGGCCAAAGAAGTGGCCAACCTTTCCATCAAACAGTTGAGGGATGGCATCAATGCTTAGTTGTATTGCCATTCTATTCGATTCCATTAATTTTCAATAAAAATATATTGTTTTGTTTTAATTAAGAACAGGGGTCCGCAACGGGGTGTATATCAAAAATACCCCCTGAGTTGGAGATGGCTAATCCCCGGAAATGGTCCTTCGCTCGGCGATCATTTTCGTCAATTTAAACTGGGTTAAAACTGAATTCTCAATCAGTAATGGCGTTGCTCTGAATTAATAATTTTTTATTTTGAAATATAAGAACAAAATTGAGATCAATTGTCAATATATTAAATATGAATACCAAAGGAAACAATTAGTTATTTAAGATTATCTTTGGGTGACTTCTTCTTGTCGTACTGCGAGACCGAGGTTACCTTCTCCTGGTTCTGCAGCAGCTGCTGGTAATACGAGTCGCCCATTGAGTCGGTTTCTGTGTTCGGGTCTCTGTCTTTGTCTTTGTCTTTGTTGGTTTCGGTCGGCGTTCCCTTTTTGGTGCCCTTGTATTGAGATATTGACTTCACTTTTCCGCCGCCTCTTAGCAGTTGTTTGTAATAGTTTTCGCTCTCGTCGGCCAAATCTTTGTCATCTGGTTTGCCCTCTCGTTTGGTCACCTCTTTGGGCGACTGCGGAGATTCGCGTTTTGAGGTCGACTTCGACGCCTCGATGTCGTTCTTCTGATCGATTGTCTTCGTGAAAAAGTTGAACCAATTGGCGGCAACTGTGAGCAGTGGCAGCCATAATATGAAGAACGCCAGGAATCCAGTGCCAAATGCTATGGCCCATAACGATATCGGGTCCTCGTTATGGCTGTCCTTTTCGTGATCTTCGTGCGAACCAACCAAATACGAAGCGACGGCCGCAGCGGTCAGTCCAATGATCAGTGTTGCGGCGATGCATATCTGGCAGATCCGTAGCCATAATGACGACCACAGGTATTGCTGTTCTAATTTATATTTTATGACATATCGATAGATAGTTATCGTTAGGGCGAACCAAACAGCGGTCACAATACTGGCCAACAGTCCCGTCGACAACGCATTCACAATCAAGAAGTTGTATGGTTTGCCACATTTGGGGCCTCCCTCTTGATAGTCGTGCTCCTTAGAGAAACAGATCTGAATCACCCACGACAACAGTCCGATCAGACTGGAAGCCATCCAACAGAAGAGTGTATACTCGTAGCAGTTAAGTAGCCGCGATGGAAACACTGTCTCTTCAAGAGGGCGGAACCGCTTGACGGAGATCACGTAATTCTGAGTGTCGAGTTCTTTCGACACCTTTGTTGCCTTGATCACTGCCCCGACTGTGGCGATATTGGCATCCGGGTCATCGATCTCTTGTATTTCAATGCCATAGATCCTGAATGGATGGCCGACTATCGAGAGAGAAACCGAATCCATGTCTTTCAGGGATCTACTGGTGAAGAGCAGACATCGAACCACACTTTTGAGGGGTTGATCGTCACTGAGTTGACTATAGCTGTTGAGTCGCTGGTCGTCGATATTGAATTCAGCGATGGTTCGGCTGCCGTTGTCCAAAATGACCACTTTGAGCGATGACAACCGCAACCCATGGATAGCTTGTGGCGTCTCTTTTATAAGTCTCAAGATATAGGTGTGTCCGACGGTTGCGGTCGTGCAGTCCACGAACACCTCTTTGGCCCACTTTTCGGTTGAGGAAGAAGTAAAGTAAACCACCAAGATCACAATCAAAATGAAAATAAATAGGATCAGGAAAATTAATGCCGGGATATAATCGTGAATTGGACTATCAGAGAGTCCATTGGACATGGTGGCAAAGGCGAAGAACTGGATCTATTGGTTATTGTGTGAGGAACAGGTCAAGAATGACAGCTAAATTGCAGTTGTGGTTTGAATTGTATTGTCAGATCGCGTGCACTTTTATTATTAGCACAAACCATACATTTTGATGCATTGGTTTGCAATCAATTTGGTATTAAATTAACATTTATTCGACAATATTTCGATTAGAACTCATTAGAGATTGTATTAGAGGAGACTATTTTCAAATAGTGGCAAAAGTAAGTAATAAGAGTCAGTATCTTAAGGATATTGAAAGAAAAGTGAGGACCAGTGGCCACACACCAGTCCTCCAACTAGTGTCCAATCCATGGCTGCGATTGGCGTTCAGGCCTTTGGTCTGATCGCTGTCGCGACTCTTCAACTTATCGTCCGACTCGTCCATCGCAAACAGTTTCTTCTTGTCTTTATCTTTGGGGCCGCTGGTGGTCTCGTCCTCGGGCTCTGCTTTGGCCTCATATGCCTGAGTGACCACATCCGAAGGCGTCAAACAGAAGCCATTTCTTCGTTTTATTGATTGACATTTGAAAAACTCTTTAATCGGCTTTAACCGACACTGTTGTCCACCGACCTTCGGGTCGAGTTTCACCGAACAATATTGCGAGCCTTCGAACAAATAGAGTGTCAAAAATTTGTCTGAGACCATAGTGAGGCCAGCGGTCAGTGTCTTTGGCACGTAATCGATATTGTATTTGCTCAGCTCTTCGTCGATGGTGGACATCTCGGGCGGATCGAATGCGGTGAATGTGAAGGTTATAGCTGTTCCATCAGAAAAGACTAATTTGGATTTGGCGTCGTTCGGGTCGAAGTAAGCATAGCTTATAGTCCTTTTCATGTACTGGAGAGCCTCAGCAGATAAGTCACCCAGCTCCTGCTGAAGACCCTTCACAGGCAAGTAGACAATAGAGCCCCATTCGACCTGAAACTGACGAAGGTTCTTGAACGTGAAGAAGGATTTCTTCTCGAAGTAAAGGCCGGTGCCGTTGAAGTCGGTGATGGCCTCGTGGTGGCCAATAGTGAGGGCCGCGTCCACCGGTCCTTTCATGCCCGTGAACACACTGCTGATTGGACAAGGTCCGTCCAATTGGTTCGGCTCCATCGTGTAGAACCAGACATTGTTCTTACTGAAGATGACAATTGATTTGTTCTGCAGTTCAGTGATGGCGTCAACACTTAAATTCTCACAAATGGTGTCACATCTGACCCGAAGACTGATTATCACAATCACTAAGAAAACCAGTATTTTCGTGGGCGGACTCAGTTTGGGTTTGGCTTCGATCACATCTTTGGGCGGTCGACACATCGCTGGCAATCGATGGACAATAAAAGACTATAAGATTTTCGAATATTATTCAGCGATGAAAAGCTAAATCAAATCCAATTGAAATAATCGCGCGATAATAATAATTCTCGAGTAGATACCATTTTAAAAGGTTGCTCAGTGGATCAAATTGAGTGCAATTGTCTAAGAACAACATCGATTCGTGGGCCTCTCATCTTTGGAATGAGATGTCTGTAACTGATCCCAATATGAACCGACCAAATCGGATGCCAATAAAGCCAATGCGAGCGAAGAGGTGTCAGCTATGCCTCCGCCGGCGTTCACTGACAGAACTCCTGTCGACTGTCCGCCAGGTCTCCAGTATTTGCTTGAATCGGGTTTGTATTGTTCGATATGGACGGACAGAAAGTGTTTAACGCTCGCGAAAGTGACACCTTTTGCGCTCTTCATTGCTCTCATTCGTGGCCTGGATTTCATTTACAAGTATGGGATTACAAAAAGCGACCACAAGAAGTGATTAACATGAACTTCAAATACAAATTCAAGCCAACCATGCCATGATCAATGACCACGATTGCGTCAGTCTTGTCAGTTGACATTCAGCATGAATCACCAAGTTAGCACTGACCCAATTGGTCACTGGACAATTCAATATTGTGATTCAATTGGCAATTGACTGAATCCGCTCACTTCCAAAAATCACTTCAATCTATTACATTTCTATTCACAATTCCAAGCCAGCAATAACAATGAGCAATAACAAGGTGATTTGATGATTTGTGCCAAAGTTTGTGCCAACGTATGCTCACACCTGTACTGCCATCTCAGATCTCAACTAATCCCTGACCAAACACTCAAAGCCATTGACAAAGCGTTTGGCAAAAACCAGTTAATTGTATGGCTTTAGCGCATCAGTTGACTCAGTTTGTGTTGACTCAATTGGAGTGCAGTGAACACATTATTGTCGGTCAGACGAGTCTTGGCTTACATTTGCATTGCATTGCGATTGTGTTGTCATTAAATTTGATTGCAATTAAACTCGATTTGCATTTACTGTCACTTAGTTTTCAACTGCTATAACACAAGAGATCGTCAGCGATGGCCAAACGCAAGTCCAACACTAAGTCAAAGTCGCCGAAGAGAACCCGAACCAACAAGGAAAACGAGGACATCGAGCAGACCGCCGACCAGGAAGAGGTGGACGACGGCGCCGAAGACGACGACGACGAGGGCCAGTATGTGGTGGAATCGGTGACCGACAAGAGACGGCGTGCCGGCAAAGTCGAGTATATGATTAAATGGCAGGGCTATGACGAGGCGGACAACACGTGGGAACGTATGTTACCTGACCTGACCGGGGCTGACCCGAGCGGTCAACGCCGCCACTCAATCGATATTCGTGTCAGACCTGTCGCACAAACACTTTGAGACCGATTTGGTTAGTGCCAGATATTGTCAGTCTTGAGCTGAGCTCAAAAGCAAGTGATAGTTGTGAGCGCTTTTGGCGCCAATCCTGATAGTGATAGTGATAGTGAAGCCTCGAGTGTGACCTCAATAGGTCTCGCAATGAATATCATTGAAGTGACCAAAGAGTCCCTAATCTTGTATTTATTAACTTATTGTTTTGTTTTTATGGTCAGCGGTCGAGAACTTGGACTGTCAGGTATGTCATCGATGTCTGTCTACATGTCTGTGAAGATTAGCTCAAACTTCATCATCTATTAGGAACTGATTGATGAATACGAGGAGAACCAGAGAACTTCGGCTCAGAAGTCGTCTTCGAAGTCGTCGGCCAAGAAGTCGACTCCAACGCCTTCGACCTCCAAAATGCCGCGAAAAACTAAAGATGACGTCGGCTTTGCTCGTGGCTATGAGGCCGAGAAGATCATCGGTGTCACCGAAATAGGTATTTGTTGACAGACTTGAAGCCAAGCCGACATCGATCTAAAGCTTAGACTCTTTGCACAGACGACGAACTCCTTTATCTGATCCAATGGCAGGGCGTTATCGACGCCGATTTGGTTCCGGCATCGGTGGCCAATCACAAGTGTCCGCAGATTGTGATCCAGTTCTATCAGGAGAGACTCCGATTCTCCAATCGATACTAGTATTGGTTGACATCTCCGATGTCTTAACTCTCATCCAATGAAATCAATTTTTTCTCATTTATTTTCATTTATTTTATAATTTTAATTTTGTTTCATTAATAAAAGCCTTTCAAACGTAATGAACAGATAATGATTGTAATATTGAGTATCGATACGATTGATACGGGTTGCGTAACAAGGAAATGCAATTGCATCTAGCTCAGCTCATACAATGTATGCCCGATTGGACTTTCGCTTTGAAAAGAGTCGCTCAGATATTCGTGTTTCTCGTTTTATTGCTAGAATTAATTACATTTATCAAGTTAGCTTCTTTGCTGTCAAATTAATTTTCATGACAGCAAAGCAATGATCGCAAAACAATGATAATAACCGATATGAGCATGATCATTTTGATGGTGATGGCTCTGACCTAAATTGCTTTCGCTTCACCTAATCATCGATATATCATAAGTCAGTACATCTGACAAAAGATTCGTCGCTCAAAATGTTAATCAATCGCTATAAATCAGAATTTATCATCAATTTATATTTTAATATTTAACCTGGCACCCTTCTGGCTTTAGCAGAAGCACAACTAGCAAATTTATAATCGCTTTCCCGATTAGCAATTATGATAATTAATGAATTTGAATTAAAAAATTTGAAGTAAATAAAGATTAACCATGCTAGATTTGAAATTGCTACTAGTCAATTATCATTATATCAATTATTTGTGAAATTATTACATATTACTTTCGCTCTTCAAACAAAAGCAACAAGATTTAAAAAACAGAACAGTCCGGTGAAGACTAGGGCGAGGATGCGGTGGAGTTTGGCTGAAATTGATGGCGAAAATAATTATTCGCTTAAATGTGATTATTTTCGCCGTTAAAAGTCAGTAATGATTTCGAACAATCGTTTATAAAAATTATTTATTCATATAATTTGTAATTTTGTACGCATTTATTCGTCAGAATTCTAGATGAAAAAGAAGAAAACAATTTTGCAGTAAATCTATAATTTTAAAAATTCAATTTAATCAAAACATACAAAACTGTATAATCAAAAACAACTTTTAAATAACTTTTCTATCAATCGTAAAATATATTCGCATTTATTTGACGTGTATTTTGTAGATAAAGTAATAAATTAGTGAATTTGAAAGGCAGTAAAGTAGTAAAGTAGTAAAGTAGCAAGGAAGTTGAATAGTTGGTCAAACAGATGAAAGTGAAAGCGTTTGGCGAAGAGTAGTAGTGATAATAGAAGAGACAATTTGCTCGACAATTATCCGGACATTTGCGTGACTTTACCGTTGAGTTTGCGAACACAATAGAGAAAATGGATTTTTCTTTTGCGAACAATTTTGTTAAACTATTCAACAATTTTGAGCAACATTTGGCTAAATGGGTCTAAACTGAACTAAACTAGATTTTTCGAAGAAATTGACCGATTGTTCACTTCTGGAGTGAACAACACTGGGAAATGAAAATGAGATGAATTCGACAATGCATTTGACTCACAAACAAATGGCCAAATATGACGAGTTTGACATCGATACCGGTGGCGATGGTACCGCCAGATTGGCAGCGAGGCAATCCATCAACGATCAACCCAGATCGTTCGACTGTTAATGACTGTCTCACAAGTCAATTATCGATCAGAATCGTTGAATTTTCATCGATCGGAACCACTTTTGGCTCATTTTCATTGACAGTGGAATATGTGTTAAATCAATAAAAGAAAATAATGTTTGCAAACAAAAGACAAATTGATTTATAGCTTCGAATATATTATTCAAATATTTGTTAATTATATTCATATGTTTTGTGAATTAATGCGATTTGGAATTAGAGGTGAAAGTTGTGAACCGAATAAATGTGTTACAGAATGACTGCCATCAAGACCTCGATCACTGACATACGACAGCGACAGAGACACAATTGCCAGGATGTGGTGATTGCACATTTATCGCGGCCACCCAGCACTTATTTTAATGCTGACAATGTGTTGATCTTGGTCGTCTCGGTAGCCAAACTCATCTTTTCTAATATATGGGAATATCTGTTAAATCAATCAAAAAAGAAAATTATAAAAAGCTTTTCAAATGAAATATTAATGAATATCGTTATTAAGAATCGAATAAATTCTCATTCAACTAATGGCCAGCCTTTCCCCAAAACGCTAATTTTCCTTTGTTTACATCCGAAGCCTTGTTTCAGTCAAAATAAATTTGAGTATCAATAAAATGAATGAACATTTTTATTGTCTAAAAGAGAAAGCGAAAGCAATTCCTGTTTGTCTGTGGTCTGTATGGCTGCCATCGGTGGGCCACTCATGCCGTCAGACTGTGAGCAAAATTGCGGTAATTTATTCGTTAAGAGTCGTCACAATCTCTCGGATTATATAATAGTAATCATAAAATATGCGAAACTAATTGAAAATACAAATCAGCGATCGTTTCCAAAGCCTTAGCAGCGCTCGCATCCCATTGTTGTCCCAAATCTGTTTTCCTGCTCAGGTATTGCTTGCCTGAGCCGAGTGGACAGGTATTGCTTGATTGCAATACACCTATCGAACAATGAATGGGTTTTTCGGTCGATCGGCGCAACGATGCCAACGATGGGCTATATTTTTGACTCGATTCAAATGAGAAGAAAAGACAACAAAATTATATTTCAATACAATATGTCATTAGAGATGAGGCGAACGTTTCAAACCAACGGATAGTTTTTGTGCGGAGCCTTTGAATTTCAATCTTTTCTTTTCTTTTGTAATATTTGTTACTTCAGGCTATCTATTAGTCCATAAAACTGTTTGACTTTCGGATGGAAGTCCAGTATATAAGAGATCGCAGACTCGCAGTCAACTCGAGAAGTGGTGGCGAACCGAACGAAGAACTAACCATCGATTCAGCTCTTAGTGAATGACTGAACAATTGGTTGGCAAACGTCAGCCCAACTGTTAGTAGTTATTACTGTCGGCCAATATGTTTAAGGTAAGAGTGTTCCGCATATTCTTGGATTTCATTGTTCGCTCAACTATTTTATTTAATAGATTCGCGTTCTATTGTCTTATCTAATCATTTCTATGTTCCTGAAAGGGAATTGCAAACTCACTTCACTCACTACACTCACTAAACTCACTAAACTCACTAAACTCACTAAACTCACTAAACTCACTAAACTCACTAAACTCACTAAACTCACTTGCTCAAATGCCATTCACCAATTGGCATCAGTATTAAAGTGTATTCGATATAAAGTGTATTCGATATAAATTGTTTTGCAAGAAACTGTTAGACTTTTGGATTATCACATCTCGACAATTTGACCATGATGAAATTCATTATTGATGAAATTCATTTTCCAGAAACTGTTTCTATTCGTATCCATCGCTTATGTGAACGCCGGTGGCGGTGGAGGAGGCGCTGGATATAGTGGCGGCGGCGGTGGCACCAAAGGTGGTGGCGGAGGAATCGTGAGCTCAGGAGGAGGCAAAGGTGGCGGCGGCGGCGGTTACAGCAGCGGCGGCGGAAGCTTTGTTGGAGGAAGCTTCGGTGGCTTCGGGGGTGGATCCATGTCCAAGGGAAGCTCTGGTGGCGGCGGCGGTTATGGTGGCGGCTCTTTTGGTGGCGGCGGCGGTGGGGGATACGGCGGTGGCGGCAGTTTTGGTGGCTTCGGTGGCAGTGGTTTCGGTGGCCAAAAGGCAATGGGTGGCGGCGGCGGTGGATTCGGAGGGTTCGGTGGTTTTGGTGGCGGCCAAGTCGGTGGCGGCGAATCAGTGAGCGGTCCGATCAATATCGCAGTTCACCGAACGCACAGAATATCTACGGTTGACGTTCCCGTCGAAGACTCTGTGGGACAGCCGCAAGTGATTGAGATAGACTCCGGGGAACTGCCGCTCATTCTTAAATTTAACTCAAGAAGTTCTAGCATTCAGGTGAGTCTGTTGTGGTCAGACAGCGTGTAATGTGTTTTGTCTGTACTCCAGGTTAGTCAAAGTCATACGGGTGGCGGCGGTGGCCAAGAGGAACACACTTCGTCTGAGGACGAGCCGACACGTCTGGTCCACGAAGTGAACAAACCTATCATTCAAGAAGTCCGAGAAGTCATTACTCCTTTCAGACGTATTACCCAAGAGATTAGACCAGTGGTCGAAGAGATCCATACCGTAGTCGCCAGAGGCGAGAGTCGAGGCCGTGGCGGCGGTGGCGCTGTTGGCGGTGGAGGCGCTATCGGCGGCGGTCATGGCGGCGGTGGAGGTGGTGGCGGACACGGCGGAGGTGGAGCCATCGGAGGCGGCGGCGGTGGATACGGCGGCGGAGGACCCGGTCCAAGCGCCCCCTGTTGTGGTGGTGGCGGACCCAAAGGCGGCGGAAGCGGTGGATATAGCGGCGGCGGAGGCTTCTCAAGCGGCGGTGGAGGACAATCGTTCGGTGGTTTCAGCGGCGGAAGCTTCGGCGGTGGTTCCAAAGGTGGCGGCGGAGGCGGATATAGCGGCGGCGGAGGCTTTTCAGGCGGTGGAGGACAATCGTTCGGCGGCTTCGGTGGTGGAAGCTTTGGTGGCGGAGCCAAAGGCGGCGGCGGTGGCGGCGGAAAGAATTATTAGTTCTGATAAACATCTCATTTGTTAGAAAATTATTCGCCAAATGTTCCGAATTATCTCTATTTATAAATATGAACGCGATTTGTATTACCTTTCACTGTAATTATCGAAAAGTTTTAGCTCAACGAAAAATGACTCAATTAAATATTTATTTTCGCGCATTCAATAACAGATGTAATATCAATGACCAGATCA
>JAQGBE010000943.1:0-13545 GCA_034698225.1 Scheloribates latipes | reverse complement strand
TTAGACGACTGGTCCTCGAGTCTTGTCACTCGACAACTGGTCTCTCGATATAACGAAATACCTTTAATTTAAATACAGCACAACTGACCGGAAATGGCAATGAGTGGGAGCCGTCAATCAGTACGTGATTTGTTGGCCAATGAACGCCAACTCCAACGACAAAAAGAGAAATAAATTCTTGTGTTGTTTCTGTGGAGCGAAAAAATGGTTTGGAATTTCTGGACACGTTGTCTAATATGATTTGGACTTTACGTGCTTTGTTTGCGCCAATGACTTGTCATCTCTCGGCCCCCCGTTCCGACCGCTCCGGACAATGAGTGTCTCCACTAATGTCTAAATAAGTTAACAATTTTTAGCGTCTCTTTTCTCTTATCAATTCTGAATCTCGAGAACTCTTCGGAAAATTTATAACATATTTATTAAATTTATATTTTTCGTTCACTTTTTCTTATATTTATTTTCTCTGATTCTGAAGATTAAGACAGAAATATAAAGAACGCGAATTGAGTTTTGCTTCTCTTCTCTCTCTGGGCTCTCTTGAAAATTCTGAAAACGATATTTCAATGAAGTTTTTCTCAAACCATTAATTTATTTTAGCCGAGAAGAAAAATTATATGATTTTTGTCACAAAATAAAGAAACATATCGTTAACTCATCTCTGAGTGCGATTCGTATATTATTTTCAGATTAACTTTGCTTTTTGTCGATTATTTTCATTTCATTTCGTAATTTTTTTGATTCGCTTTTTCTCTTCAAAACGATTGCATAAATATTATTCCGCGTCCGCTCTGTTCTGCGAATAAATTAACATTTTATTTCTCTGTATAACTGGTATTTTAATGAGAAATTTCTGTTTTTCTATAAGTTTTTCAGTTCGGTTGACAACTCGAATAAATAATTTTTAATCTATATAAATGAATAATTTTCTGTATTCTATGCAATAATATATAATATCGATCGTAAACAAGACTCAGTTAAGGCTATGTCTCTGTTCGTTGACTATCACTAAACAGATTCAACGACAGAATCGTATCATTCGTCGACTTTTCATCATTTAATTCGAGCCAAAAGACAAACAAAAATTTCATACAAATATTTTAAAAACCCAGAAATACATGGAATCTAAAGTCATTTAGAGCTGTATTTCATAGAAAAGCAAAGTTTTATTTTATGACAAATGTTCCTCAAAAATGTGTTCTCATAAAAGTCAAAACGAATGCCAAATTCGATATTAATTTTCGTATCAATGCTCTGAATCTAAAAATAAATTCTTTGCACATAATTAATGATCGAATATTTTTTTGTACCGAAACACGGATTCTGAACATAAAAACATTGGAATGAAAGCCAATGTCTGAACCGATCGACACGAATGAGATTATATGAGTTAATATCGTGTTTCTTATGATACGAGAAAAAGCTAATTAGCGACGACTAACCAACGGATCGGTGTATGTGTCTGTTGTGAGCACCGGGAGGACAGTCAGATTGTGCTGTGCAGTGCAGTGCATGCCTTAGCCATTATATGCGCACATAATATGATACACTTTGCCATTAGAAGTCCCCAAAGGTATGGCTACTAATAATACATTTAGGGCTAAATGAGAGAAACAGCAAAAGATATGACTCTCAAGACATGTCTCTGTCATTTCAGAGGCGAACCCATTGTACGTCAGACTCATTCAAAACGGTTTCTATCTTTTATGATAAACAACACTAATTCCGACTCAACTAATCAATTGAGTTGCTCTCTCTCTCCTCGACTATATCCAGGTCTCTCTCACTCTCTCTCTCCTTTGTTCTGCTCGTCTCTATCACAACAAGTGATGGTATTATTTATTAAAACTCGGATGTCTTTGCTCTCTCTCTCTGTTGTGTATGCAGTCCTTTATCTCCGGCACTAATGCTGTCAACAGTTTTATCTCAACGTTTGCCTACTTTTGGCGAAGAGTTAGAGTCAGTTCGTCCGGCAATATATCGTTAGTAGTATTGTGTATATAAAACTCAACTCTTTTTACGATAGGTTTTGTAATTCCTTTCCCATTGAGAGCCCAAATAATTCGAAAGATTAATTAAAATAGTTTTCTCTCTCTTGTTATACGAGTTTAATGAAACAGATATAACTACTGAAGCACTCGAACGCCAATAACACTACAAAACACTAATCTATCGTTAAAATTATGATAGAATTTAAGTACACTTCGGAGAGTAAGTCAATGAAAACTAATAGTTTCGATGAATTATTTATTGCCAATAAAATGGATCTCTTGCTCGATAACACTTGTTTGGGGGCAATCGAGCCAATCGAGTCGTTTGGCCTCATATTAACCATAATTATAATGTTTGTCAAAAACTGTTCGCCAAATAAGGAAAAAGGTATTCGCAATGCATTCGCATCCGTATTATTCAAATAAACATTTTTGGTCAATGGGTTTGAGGTTTTCGATGTTTGCCAATAGTTTGGATGTTTGGGTCAATACCTGTGCCAATGACTCCTTGGCTGAGTTGACCAGAGCTGGCAAAAGGCTAATAAATTTTATGACCGCTATTATTAAAATTTTGTGCCCACTATCTCATGATTTTTATGGCCAGAACTTAATTTTACGATTGCTTACGATTGCTGTAAAAGCGTTGCCATCAATACATAAAATGTTGTTTTCTGTGTGTCGTATAGTTTTTATGTGTAATCGAGTGAAACTTATTCGCAATCCACGGCTTTCTGAGCCAATTCTATTCGGATCTCTTGGCAAAAGTGTTTGATTGCCGGTCGGGTCAGACATAACCAGCACATTGTAAACTGATTTGACGCCAAGCGCTACCTTTGACGACATGAGACGACCGATACTTAATGATGAGCTTTCGTTTGTTAGCCCTTTATCTCAATCGCATCGCAACTGTTTTGTCCGAATTTGCATTTCAGACCTCCTCAGCCATCAAAAGCCATTCATTCATCCAAAGGGACAGCTCTTATCGGCAGATCTGTCCCTCTGTTTGGCTCTGAGAGGCCATCAGAACATTAGAGACAACTAATAGTAGACTATTATCCGAATGCCTGGGAAATGAGTTTTAATTGTATTCATAAATTACTGTGTTTTCCGTCACCTATTAGCAGAGGTTAGGCCTCCGGGGATAGGCTTTTGATGACATCTTTGAGTTTTAGAGACATTTATATAAATTAAGTTAAATATTAGGCAAAACATGATTTATTGGTGTGAATGTAAAGCATCTGCTCTTTTGCGGAGACATTGGCTTTCGTTACGGTTCTGACTCTTTTGCACCAAAACCACGGCCTGTCGTCAACTGAGACGCTGTTTGTGTCGCGATATGAATGTTAAATGTGTTGAATGAAAATTGTTTTGAGGTTTTTCATAACTTTTTTCCTTTTTCTCGAATTCAACTCATTTTTCATTTCTCTCTAGACTTGGACTTTCGGAACAGTCTATTCCGACAGACTATGCATTCGATGCGCTCTTCCCTTCCCAACCCACTCCAGACTGAGTGACAAAACTCAGAGCAAAACTATTGCTCTTTTTTGTCTGTTCTCCGAACTCTGGAATTTTGATTAGCTCTTCATTTGCCGAACATTTGTTCGATTCTTCACTGCAAACGGTTTGCGAACTTTTAATGTCTTCGACTTTTTCTGCTTAAAAAAGAAATTAATGACTGAAAAAAGGGAATTGTCTTTGAAATCATAAGTGATTTGAAGTCTGCGGCAAATAAAAAACCGAAGGGTTTGTTCTCTCCGTTGGCTCTCCGAAGCTCTTTAGCGCCACAAAACTCGGGGCTAATAATAATTTGATGGCAGAGAACACATCCTCAGAACACATAACTAAACACTTGTTATGTTTTATTTTATAATAAAATAATGAATAATCCAATCATTAAGTCCTTTATTGTGATTGTTCTCCGAATATGAGTTCCACGAAAACAAAACAAAACTTTCTCGGATTCAAAGTCTGATTAATTGGCGTCGATTTAAATGCAACTGAAATTAAATTCCTTAATCATAACGAGCGAAACGGTTTTCGATGTAATGGCGAAACCGAGTAAAAGCTATTCTCAATAATGGGACGAATGATAAGCGAAATAGTTGTCGGTTGGTATCGGAATGTCTGGTCCTCTGATGGCGAGCCCAGCCATAGCCCAGTGAGAGATACATTGTATTACGAGAAAAAAGGACTGAATGTATTGCAATGAACAGTGAGTGAGAGAGAACGTGAAAAAATACTTTCCGTTCCTCTGATATCACGGAATGCGGAGCGAAATCCATTCCAAAGGGAAGAGACAGACAACGAATGAATAAAAAGTCAAATGAAATAAATAGTAAAAACAGAGCCATTAAATTGAAAGCCATTTCTCTTATGGTTGGCTCACAGCTCGATAATTATGGTCTACCATTAGAGTGGAGCACATACTTGGCTAATCGGACAATTACCTGAGCCGTCATGACCTGTGCCAGAACCTGGTCACAGCCACAGTGCCACAGACGGCACAGGCAGTGGCGGTGCTGGCCATCAAAGTAGGCCTCACTCAGTCCTCCAAATGTTTTCGGAGACGATACTGAAAACACGTCTTTATGTCTACTCATTGTAATTAAAGGCATAGATTGGCTTCTGTGGCGATAAGTGTTGCCATTCTCTGCACTGTCTCTTCTCTTCTGTTGATGGAAGCAATTTCTAAATTATCTGACGCTAACTGACAGATATTATAGCCATTTATTAATACCGTATTTCCATTTGAACTGCCAATACTGGCCCTCAGAGCCGGGATATGTTACACGACCTCACATCAAGAACTTGTGTGCCTCCAAGACATTCATATTCAATGATCTGCGCTTAGCATTGGGTCTCTCATACGGCAGATCAGGTTCTGGAGAGAAGAAGAGAGAGAGAGACAGAGCGAGAGAGGCATAGAGAAGACGTCTTCTCCGGTCCGTCTCTGTCAGACGTGTCGCATGTCATCAATTGACAGACATATCATTAATGGCTGTTTAGACCAAAAGTCATGAGATATTCCTTTAACTGATCCCTGCATTTAATGGATTTTCGAATCTCGAAGATATATTTTTTGTTCTGCTCTTGATTTTTCAGCTGAAAACTCGCTTTCAGTGCCACTAATGGCAAACGAGTTAATGATTATTATGGCTATAAATGAATACATTAAATATGATTTGATTTAATACGATTGCAAAGTCATTAATATAATTTGAAAAGCAAATGATTGAAGAGTTTGTTCGGTTGTGATGAGGAAGAAGAAGAATAAGGGATGCGATCCAAACGAATCAGAACTCGATTTTGACTCAAAACGAATCAATTATTTTAATATATATTTGCCTTAAACGCAATCATTAGTTCGATTTGTTAGCTAAACATCACTAGAAATGAATAGTTTATTGTCCTCTGGCTCTCACTGTCAGCTAATATTGCCATTCAATGCCGGCCTCAAAGACTTCTTGTGGCCGAACAGCCATTTGACAGATGATTTTGGGTGAGGCCTCGCAGTTAACAATCATAACGATATGGTGTGCTCTTTCATGTTTGGCTCTGGCAAAGGCAAACCATTTATTAATAACTCTCTCGTGAACTCTAATCAACTAAAATAAGTCGACTCTAGAAATATGTATTTTCGGAAGTTTTTCGTCTGTAAAAAGTCATCAAAAAATTTGCGTTTCTGTTCATTAGAACCAAAAATTTTGTAATATTTCCATAATTTATTGTATCCATTGCTGCAAACAATTAATTTGAATCTTCTTTTTCCGACTCAAAACAAAATAACATTTCATTTATTTGAGACGAGAAAAAGCGTTTACTTATTCAATGCATAGGAAAACGTATTTTGAGGCGTCTATTATTTTAGCTGTTGTTTCGTTAAACTTAATTGAATTCAATCAATTAAATCATAAAATAGATTGTGTTTAATTAAAACTATACTAACGTTTGGTCTAATTATAATACAACGATATAATGCAAATTTCCAATTAGTTTTTGCTAATAATGTTTGCATTGTCTCTCCCGGCCCTCTGCCCGGGTCTCTCTCTCTCTCTCTCTCTCTCTCTCTCTCTCTCTCTCTCTCTCTCTCTCTATTACTATATTAAATGAGCGATTATTTTAATTATGATTTTATGCCATGATTTGATACCAGCAATAAATTCAAACAATTATTTTATGTCTATTTTTCTCATTCGCGTCCATCAGAGAGAAAATTCAATCCCTTTTGCGATCCATTTATTTTCGGTTTCACTTGATATTAGTTTTTTATTTTGAATAGCAATAAATTGATTCACTTTTTTCTATCTCCTATCCAACGAAAGCTCTTATCCATTGCTTCCGACTATTCTTCCACTACTTTACTCATTCTTTTCATTGAGTCTTAATAAAGAAAAAGTATATTTCAATCAATTTTTCTGCTCTCAAGTTATTCATTGGACTTCACTATTGAATTCAGTGGAGAGAAATCTTTTTTTAAAAGTCACACAAATTTTTTTATGCAATTCATTGGCAAAAATTTTATTCCGGAGTTCATTAAAATTCATGAAAAAAGTCAAAAATATTGCGCACATAAATACTAGCTATCAGTTGTTGAGCTCGATTTGTGTGCAGCCGGTGTCGCACAATGCCATTCCCACAATAAATAAGAGCATGCTAATTTGCTATCGAAACTGATCCTGAGTGTGCTTTGCTTTATTTGCTGGTGATTATCATTTTCAATTTCAATTTACGCTCGATAAAGCCAGCAGATCAATACAAAATTCAATGACCTAGGCTTACACCAAAACACGCCAAACACCAGACACCAGTCAAAAGCATAACTAATGTCTGACTTTGTGTTTTGCAGATAAACTTCGACTATAATCGAGTGGAGAGAACCAGAGAACTCGAACAGCACTGACACAGCACTGGACATAATTCAAAAGGTATGCAATGATAAGGCTTTTATGCAAAGCTATTAATAGTGAGTCCCGATATCGACAGACTTGTGACTCGAGTCTGTGCCCGGTTTGACAAATGAGTTTTGGGTGTAACACGTTTTGCACTACTGTTTCTCACCTAAACTAAACTTTCCCCTCACTGTCAGAGCCTTGGGTTCACTGCCGGCTGTCCTCCCGCTCTGTGCGGCCATTCATGTGCGGCATTCGGCTAATGCTTTATCACCTAATTGTCTATAATTTTTTTGATTCCATTTTATTACAAATGCGATAAATTATTGCTTATATGAGAGACCAGTGTTTTCTCTATAGAATTATTTATGAAATCCAATAAACTTTTGTCTCTTTTTATCATTTGGTTTGCGTTTCGGGCCTTTATGTGAATCGCCAATCGTTCAGACATATGGCCGTAAAAATAGATATTTGATTAAATGGGATTCGGGTCTGAACTCTATGTATGGGTCACTGTATATATTAGCCCGGAGTGTGTGCTGTGCTGGCAATCGGTTGGGTCTGGTCTGGCAGTGCACACATACCCAGGCATTCAGCGAACAAACCCACACTAAAAGCCATACAAATTCACGTATGAAAGGCATTGGTTTCTCAATTCATTGTTGAAGACTTGGCAGGTATGGCACCGAACAGTGCACTACAGGATGTGTTGGGCCTCCGACTGACTCCCCCTTAGAGATGACCCACCGATTCATAACTGCGTTTTTATGTCATGTTCTCGGATCCCATCCCAACACCTATTGTCGGCCGAGAAGAAAAAGCCAGTGAAATAAGTGTTATGAATATCCATCTAATTCTCTGGACGTGTGCTGTCCTGTGCTATCTGTGAGCCAACAGATTGTACGCTATGATAGACATAAAAATTTTCAGACAAATAGCGCAAAACAACGCTTTTCATAGCGATTTCGGCACTTTTCACAACTGTTCGGTTGCGAGCACTGAATTATTTCCAAACACTGTCGAGAGACTAATGTCGTACAACACAACAGTGGATGTCCTCAGCTCTTGGGCCCGACTCTCCACTGTTTCAGTTGTGTCAATGTCTTCACGGTTCACAATAACCATACTCTCCGGTCGCTTATAATTTATTATCAATGCTCAGATGCGCTTATTTTAGTGCAACTATTCTTTTCTCACTTCACAACTGTCTGTCCTCTTGTTCTCTGACGACACAACTTCTGTCGGCATATCTCTCGGTTTGCGTATCAACAGAATTGAACTCCAATTCGGAGAATAATCTGACCCCAGATATCGTGATAATAGCATTAGGAGTTTGGAAGCGATGCTCAGCTCAACAGAGCTCTGTCTGTGTCCACAGGTCTTCAGATCTTTGGCGGCATTAGTCCATTGTTTGGTTGACTTAGCGCTGAAATTATTTTCTAATTAAGATCTCGTAAAAAACGCGTTTCCCATATCTCGTATTCACGGCTTGTCTATGCGCCCAATGATTGAGTAGATATTCATTTTCATTAATAATTGCGCCAAAAAATGTTTGCATTAATTATATGTAAACGTATGAGAAAAACGTTAATTAAAAATATAATTATCGAAGTGTTTTATCTCTATATTTGCAGCGAAGCCGTAGATCTGAGAGTTAGCGCCGGAGAAGAGATATTTGGCGTAAATTATTAAACAGTGTTTGACATGGATTTGATTGATTACGGATCCGCTGCAACACAAATATAGAATATTTTACTCGATTAGTGTCGAACCGATGATTGCATTCGCTTCGCGACCATCGCTGTCACTATCAGTAGGGATGAGCTAACGAGAGACCCACTGAAGACCTGTGTTAGGACTCACACGATATTGATTTCTATGACACATAAGCCCCGAATATACTGTCTATACGGCGAACGCATATTATATTAAAGTTTATATTTTAGTTTATATATGGAGAACAAAAACAGCACATTATTGGCGATGTGACGGAGAGCCGACCCATTGTGTCGGTGGGCCAGTGCTGTGCTGTGCAGCACAAGATTTATTACAATATATGTGACGACGGCTTTGTTTAGAGAAATTTTTCAGATATTAATAATTGTATTGTATGTGCTCTGAGTGGCCAATATTGGCAGTCATGCAATCCCGACCTGACATCCCGTTTATTGCACTCTTCACTCGAAAAATTCAAATATTGTTTGGCAATCCGAGGCTAATCTCGAAAGTAGAGAATATGTATTCATATGAGTGAAGGCGCTAATGAATAAAGAATTTCAATATTCATCGGTGGAAAACAATTTTAATTTAACATTTTTGCGATGAGACAAAAGGTGTGCGATCGAGTGTTTGACAAGTTAAATGAGATTTAAACAAAACGGTGGCAGAGGGGAGACGACCAAGGTGGTGGTGGTGATGGATGATGGCATAGTGAAATGGAAAGCATATTGCACCGGGCTCAATTAGCGACCCAGATGGTTGCCGGCCTCCACACAAAGTGGGTCTGATTGGCCGTACAATGGGCTCTGATTGTATGCGAGTTAACCGGCGGATCGAACCCCTGGTGACTGTCTTTTAATATAGTTATTCAAACTGTTTGTGAGCCCTCTATTCAATTGGTTTGTATTCTGTCGGTTCGTAATGAGTCGTCCGATAAGTCCTCCGAAAAGTTTAACTCAAATAAAAAACACAGTTATATATCGTATCGAATAATATGTGTTTAAAAGTGAGATAAAGTGCACTCAAAACCCGATTTGGTTTTGTGGATATTTTGGCTCAAACTGTGTGTCTATTTGTTAAGCCTCTGGTCGGCGAACGGAACCCAAGAATAACTAACACTTTGAATAAAACTATCATTTTTTAGGTGAGATTTTGTGTGAGATTTGGAAATATTGAGTGAAAAATATTCAAATCCACTCTAAAAAGGCTTCGAACGTCTGATAAGAGAGTAAAATAATAAATGAATTATTGGCCGAATTGTGTGAATAATCTTCGGCTAAAATTGATTAATGAATTGCATTAGACGTAAGAATGGGTTTTCACTCATTGGCGGCAATTTTCTCAGCGCTTGGCCTCCGATGTGCCCACTCTTGGCTGTGACCGCCCGCCGGCCTTCCGCTTCGGTTTCATTACTTTCGCCGAACAATGTTTTTAATCTCCGAAAATGAAAATGAAATAATGGATAAAAACTATTTTCCGATACCATTAAAGTGCGAGAATTGACATCCCTGTAGAGCGGAGGCCGTCAGTGGTGGCCAAAGCGACACTTCTTGGGCTTCACTGCTAATTGACGCCAGCATTAAGTGTCGGCGACCGACCCCTTGGCCGTCATTGAGCATCCATTAAATGTCTGAAGCGTTGAATGGCCTCAATATATGTGAATTCAATGCTTTTCATGTATAATATATTACATGATTAGAGATTTTTTATCACAATTTTCGCTCACATTTTGGTCTGAATATTGAGCTCTTGGCTCGAGAGCCGAGAAGTGTCTACGAATTGAATATAATATTCAGTGATTCCTCAGTAAAACCGATCGATTGCTATCGTTATTCCAATCCTCGGTATATGTATTCGAGCGATGATTGCAGTATTTTATTTGTTTTGATATGGAATTTATTTTTCCTCCCGTTTCGGCTCTCCTTTTCAGCCGAGTCTTCAATTCTATAACTTTCACTGCAAATACTTTCCGATTCAATCCGAAAACTGTTTTTTTTCTGTCGATTTATAATAGGCTCGCAAAACAACTGCCATCTGCGCCCTCAGACACCGCTCACTAACCCATCACTCGGTCCGCAAACCCACCGATGAGTGGCGACTATCTGTGCGCTCAGTCTTCAGCCGATCGGTTGATTCGATGCAAACGTCTATCCATTTGTCTATAATTATTGAATAAGTTTGAGTGTGTCTTATGTTTGCGCTGTCTATCAATTGGCTCACTCTATGCCATCTCAATGACTAATTCCAGTCTTTGCCTCTTTTAATACTGGTTTGAGCCGACACTCACTTCTGGCACAGGTTTTCTCGGCTAATATAAGGATTGGTTTCGCGATTGGAAGGTTTGAGTCGTCTATTCTGTTCCCTACTTAAACCTGGAGAGCGGTGTCAGTCGAAGCACATCTGGTTTTAGCGAAAGTCTCGCAATATTTTCTCTTTAGGCACAGAAGCGATGCCTCAGTCGTAGCCTTTCCGTCGATGCGCTCTTAGAGTGGATTTCCATCTCTTTTCCGAAAAGAAAATGTTTATCCTTTGCAACAAAATAAATAACAAACGTCTGTCTCTTATTCCGTGTTTATTGTATTCTTTAGGCCATTGTATTGGTTTTGCATTTCATTCATATTTATCCTATTATTGCGATTGTTGTGAAAGTGGTTTCGCTCTTTGGTGCCCGACTTAGCCCACTGTGGGTCAGTCCCGACGTTAGTCAGTGCACACAATTTGCTTATATTTATTCAATTCAATTAATTAAACTCTTGAAGTGGTAGTCAGTGTTGTGTTACTTCGGAGCCGACTTTCTGGCGATCTGTTTGGCGAACAATTCATTGCAATTCGGTTAGCAATTCATCTGCACTTCAGTCAGCGCCCGACCACTCGTTGGTCTGCATAAACAATAACCCGAAAACAGAGTCACAGAGGGCTGTGAGCTATGGCTATGGCTATGGCAAGGGCTGTGACTCATATCTCCCATCCGTCGCTGATCTGAGCCCTGAGCGCACGGCTCGTAATAAAAGGCCAAAAAATTTTATACATGAAAGTGAGGGCTCGGGTGAGGGCAGAGACTGTGCTCTAATGGCAGTGTTGGTGTGAAAATGACCGAGAATTTGATTGCCTGTACGCTGTGTCAGATCAATCACCGGCTCATATCTCGTTAGCCAAAGACTTTTTATTCGCATTTTTTCTCCGTCAGAGCCTAATTGAGAGATGCATTGGAATGACTCACAATCGGAGTGATTGGAGTCAATCCTGTGCTCCACTAAATACAGACTAAATGCACGTCTGGAGAGCCATCGACTTCAGTGCAACTCATGATTTGGTCAATGCATTGAATTAAAAGTTATGTTCCCAACGAATATATATTAGAAAAGTACAAAAGGCGTGATTAGAGGCCGCCATAGAAGTGCCAGTTTTGTAGTTTTGTAGTAGAATAGCCTCAATTGCAAGTTAATTGCGAGAGACCCTCCTCTCCGGGTCGCTCCCTCTGCCAGACCAGTCTCTTCTTGGGCACTGCCAGCACTCAGTCCGATGAGCATCAAAAGAAAAATGTCTATTTTTGCGGAAATATATATCACTGGATGCTTGACTTCCCCGTCCCTTCTGCTCATCTGTTTTACTCTTTAGAGTTTACACAATACTCACAGCCATTACATTGGCGTTGATTTTATTTGGCTTTTCTTTCGCTTCTCTTCGCTCTTCTGCTCACTAGTCAGCCATTATTTGAGGCTTCGCTCAGAATATTGAGGTTTTGGAGGCAATAATTCAATTTGGAAGTCGAGTTTGCATTTGATATAATGAAATGTGCCTTAATTTTTCGCGTCGAGGATGAGCTGCCGGACGGCTCTCCCCCTCTCGCCCGACACCACTCCATGACAGTCAGTCAGTGTTTAATAATCAGTGAATCCAATGATTCAGTGCTCAACGAATTTAACGATTGAATTAGTCTTTTGAGCAAAAGATTTATTTCAATTGCGAAATATTAATCTGATTTGAGGCTAATGTTTGGCTCCAGATCTTCCTCTGCAAACACTTCACAGACCAGTGTTTGCCTTCGCTTCAAAACTATTGCCCATATTTTGAGTCTTTCTTCTCTGCAAATAGAAGACAAATAATTCCATTACTTGGAGGGAAGGGTTCGGACCTTTCGGGCGACACTTCCCCGACCATTGAAGACTATTATTAATATACAAAGTATTACAGAGTATTATCCGTTGAGTTATGTCTGTTTGCAGTGCAGAGGAAGCGACAAATTTGGACTCATTTTGCTCATTATATTAATGATAGGACAGAGTTTAAAGCAATCACTGACTCATCGCTTGTTTTGTGCCAACCCTTTGCACAGATCGCTATCCATCCCTCCATTCATGCCTCGAATGATCCGCACATTTGTAGCTAAAAATAATATATAAGTTATTAAACGAATATCTCTTTTAGTATTTTACGCGCCGTTTCTCTGAGTAAACATTAATATTGACGACAAATAACACACAAAAAAAGTCTTTTTTCGGATTCTTCTCTGCACTGCATTTGACAGTTGCGCTCATTGTGTGAGCTCTTGGAGTCAGTTATCAAATTAAATTTCAAATATAAGTCTTTTGTGTTCACTGAATGAAGTGAACAATGGATTGGCAGACAATGAGACACAACCTCTAAGAAAGTGCATTAATATTTAGATTTTTGTTTGAGATCTCTGTTCACAACAACTCATTAAATAACTGTTTTAAAAGGCGTTCTTTGATATCAGTGAACTGACTATTCAGAACTCAATTTGCAATTAATTTATTCGACGATATTCTCTACGAAAATGCTTTTATCGATAAACTCAATCCAAACTAAAAATCGGTTGCAATCGTAAAATTGCAGTCAAACAAGATTTTGTAAATGGAATTAAATAAAAGTCTCTCTCTCTCTCTCTCTCTCTCTCTCTCTCTCTCTCTCTCTCTCTCTCTCTCTCT
>JAQGBE010000942.1:0-13550 GCA_034698225.1 Scheloribates latipes | reverse complement strand
AGATGCCTATCTTTTGCCTGATTCAGAGGTAATGATAATTAATTTATGACTTAATGATTGATTTATATTTAAATGATTTAATTATCCAAAACAGGATTCGACAGACGTTGTTAGCGTGGAAGCAGTCGATTACTACAACCCTTCGGGCATCGGATCGGAAGTGATCGGACAGAAAATAATCGATATTTTCAGTAATGAATAGTTTTTCATATTCGCGATCCATAGAATTCCGTATATGAAAACATTACATTTAGAATTGGATAAATGGACCAAGTTCGGCCAGGAATTTGCCTGTTTGCATTTATAAATTGCGCAATTATAGAGCGCAAGGATAGCATTGCCCCAGAATTTGATTCAGCAAATTAGTTTTGCAAATTAGGTTTGCAAATAGCCATTTATCCCGTTTTAACTGTACCTTGATTCAATATTACTCTTCTAAATTATTAACTAGCGAGTTTGTTAATAAAACTGTGACAGATAATAATTAATAAATGACTTGCTGTTTAATAAATAAAATAATTCAAAATCAAATTCAATTCATAATAAATATCCGTAACTCTCCTAAGGAAAACGGTTTGGTTTACAACTGTCTCTATTGATTTGCCGTCTATTGCTCGACACTCTTCGTTAGATCTGAAGACTTGCGTTACCTTCAAAAGAGTTATTTTTCTTGAGAAACATATTTTGCAATCCATTTCACTGCGAATTCCAAATCAAATGACTTTTCCTCTCATTTAAGACTAGTCTCGCACTTGACTGCCGATAGAGATCTCAGAGATCTGTCTGTCTGTTGAAAAACTTCATTCAATTGAAGCGAAAATTCACTGTTTATTTATTTTAATGAATAGTTTCCGCTTTTAGTTGAATAACAATTCGTCTCCAAAAGCGAAGAACACATTTGAAAGTCTAATCCAAAGCTCTTTGTGTTGTGTGGTGTCGGTCGGCATAGAGAAGAAGCGGTCGGTTCGGTCCGTACGCCTACCGGACATGACATGAATGCTAACGCAAAGAACCTGAGATCTAATGCCAGTTCGTCGCTGACAGTGACTACAGTCCGAACACTGAAGCGCTCGAAGAGTACCGACAAGTATTATACGACTAAATATAGCGATTCTGTGAGTTCTTTGAGTTTATTGTTTCGACTGATTGTTTGGATTTTGGTTTATCTCGTGATTGCACTGATTGCGAGTCAGACCTTGTTTTCACATCCATTTATCGCTTGACTGTCACTCAGAGCGACCGAATGGAGAGCCACTACTACGACAAGTTGCAAGACATCAGGTCTGGCGAACACAAACACAAGGTATGCCATCCAATGCAACTATGAACTATGCAATAAATGGCCTTGTTTAGTGAGACTAATCACCTTAATTAACGTCAAGAGGAAAGTTAGTTTTGGTTTTTCGTCTGCTAATGTGCTGGAGTGCAAAACGCCTGGATTGGCAAGTTAAATTAATTAAGAGGACTAAAATATTGTACTAGTTAATTAAATAATAAGATTTTTAACCTTGCTTTCGGTGGGCTATTTGTTGCGATGTGTTGAAGGCCTAGATCCTAGATCAATGTGATCATTATTCAAGCGCATCTCCACTTACTATTGCTAACCTTGGTCACCTTGATCACTGTGATTGTGCGACAACCGAATTACTCGAATTAATTGAAGCGATTTAATTAGAAAGCTTATGAAATCTCGTTTATTGCAGAAGAAGACTACGAGTCAGACCACGTCTGGTGTAGTAACTGAAGAAGAGATCAAAAGTGTTGGCCGTTCTTCTAAGTCACCAGAGTTTCCATCGCTTCCCGATGTCATTCTTCGCAAGCTTCAGCTTCTTCGCGAGAACAGCTGCAGGTATGTGTTGACCTCGTTTACACCTCGTGACTAATACATTGCTAGGATAGATTTTAAAAATTGATTTGATTTGCGACAAAATAATTATCAATTCTGAGTATTCCTCTTCAATAATAATATTATTATAATACAGTTTAGTTTAACATGTGCAATTTTCCCAACTCCTAGCTCCAGGTAATAATTAGAAATTATCCACGTTTTCAATTCAATCGATTAGTTAGTCTGTAGAGGAAGTTCTCATTAAAAACTCTTCGATTTGGCTTCGCTTCAAATAAGCAATCATTTCGTTCAATAGACGCGTTTGCGGTGAGAAAAGGCTTTTTGATCAGATGAAACATCTCTAATAAATATGTCGGCGATATACAAATCAGGGTTAGCCAAGAGGGGGTGATGGGGGTGAGCACATGATAATTATCGCTAGATGCAAAAAATCATAAATTCTATTTGTTTTTAAAATTAAACATGATAATTTGCCCAAGTCTATCATGGTAAGCCGCCATTAATTATCAGGTTTTCATCGAAATATTTTAGTTAGTACTCATTTTGGATCTATAATGAGTACCATGATCATTTCTGGTACAATTAATGAGCAATTTCTTCCCCGAATCACATTTAAAAGTAGAAAAGTTGAAGCTATTCAAAATGATAGTCAGTTGTTGTTGTAAAATGAGTGGCCACGAGACTCACCTCATGTGATGATCACCTAGAACAATTCTGTTTTGGGAAAATAACTCATCGTAGAGGAAGTAATTTGCATCGAACAGAATTAACTCGACAACAAATTGTGACTTAAATGTCACACAACTGTCGTCACTCGACATCACATACAACACTACTATACTATCGAAGCAAATCCTAATCCGGTCTATGATTTATATATAGTTTATAAAATAAAAGTAATAATAATAATAATAAATCGGAAGGAATATCGAGTTCAGTCTATCCTTTTGTGTTAATGTGTTGCGGTTTTGCCAACAGATTTATGACAATGTGTTGCTATCATCGAATACAATGACTTCAATGACTTTTAATAATTTATTGCTAACACTAAATGACTGTTAAGTCTGGGCTTTGATTGTTAAGTCTGGGCTTTAATCACAAGTCGTCACTAAACCTGATCACTAGTAGGCAACTAAAGTATGAATAAGTTATCGCTCTATGATTTGGTTAAAACAGTGGTCGCAAACAAATCCGAAAGGTTTTCAATGATTGGTTTGCATTGATTGCAATTAACAATAACTTTTCGCTTCCAATCCATTCCAGTCTCGAGAGTCTGACCGAACAAGAAGTGGAGTCAAAGTTTGCCACACTTTCGATAGCATTCAAGACCGACAAACAGACGTTAGAACAGAGAGTCAAACACCACAAACACCGCAGAGATGTGGCCGAAGAGGACGCCAACAATGAGCTGAACCAACTCCGAGAATACGTACACCAACTGAATCGAGTGATCACTTCTTTGGATGAAGTGCTGTCTGACGTCAAGCCCGAGCTCAAGGAACTGTTGCATAGGATCGACACTCAGGTCGATGTGGTCGGATACACAAATGGCAAGATATCATCGATTTGTGAACTCTATGGTGCCGTCAAACAGGAGGAGAGAGTGAGCTCGGCCTTCGATGTTGTCCTACTCTACTCGGAGAACCTGATCAGAGCCCACGACAAAGACATCAAAGAACTCGAAAGGACTAAAAAGCTGTTCATTACTACTAATGGACAGAAGAAGACAGACTTCGATACAACCGATTCCGACGGCGAGTCAGTTCCGTTGCGGCGATCGCTTCGATCGATATCGACAACAGTGATCCCAAGAATGGTATGTTTTTGTCATAAATAGCATAAACATGGCATGAATTCGAATTGAATTGATTGGTGAAACCGCTGATTAAGTAATTATGACACTAATTGTATGCCCAATAATGATTGGTAACGATGACCAACTGTTTCGGTGATCTGTTTGCCACTCTATTGCCTGGCCTTTCGGTTAATGGTGTGTCGGTTCTTGTAGTTGTTGTCAATTAGTTTAAGGTTTATTTATTTAACTAACTGTGCTTGATTGTCAAACGCATACACAAAAAAATAAGACTCTTGGTTAATGACATGCACTCCAATTGCACGCCATTCTCTCCGAGCACTTGTCTCCGAGTAAAGCACTCTTTTCTGGCACTCGTTTGGTGATTGCGATGCACTCGTAGTTTGCGGTGAATTGTTCGGTTAATTATAGACACAATTAGACTAAACTAGAGATGGAAACAAACGAATTATTCTTTACAGAATTTGATTGGAGGTCGAAGAGCGAGTGTCTCGGCGATTGAGATACTGCCGGTAAGACAGTCATCACAACCAAGACATTCATAACCCAAACATTCATTGTTATCATTCAATCATTTGATTTTTATTCATGGTGTTTGCAGATTGATTAGGCAAGAGTATAGAAAATTACGGTTCCTATTGGTCCAAAATGACATGATTATAGAAGGGATCTTTTTCTAGAATATCTTTCCAAGGTTAAAAACACTCGCCAAGGGCAGAATCGTCCTTGAAAGTCCACGATACAACAACATGTGCATGATGCAGGGTTGCCAGGCCATATTTGCCCTGCCCTGGATTTCGGCTGAAATGTTTAAAATTTCGCCTGGACATACAGTTCATAAACCTGGACTACCATGCTAATTTTTAAAAGTTTTGCCCAAATCCGCCTGGTTTGCAATTCAAAAACTTGGACAATCCAGGCCGGACCTGCATGGCATCCTTGGCATGATCATTATGATGATGATGATGATCATGGGCTACAGAATATAATCTATATATTTCATCTATAAAATCAATAGAAAAACATTCGGATTGAATCGATTGGAACTGAATTGTCATTAATTAATTCGTCCTTAAAGTAATTGATTACTTGCGGCACAAAATATATAATTCAACGCTAGAATCGATTGAATGTGTCATCACTTGAGAAATCAATTCTAACCAACTATTCGTGATATCCTTGACTTTGATTGTTATCGATTAAATTAAATTTCCATTCAATGAGGAAAACTTTCGTCTCATACTGGTCTGGATCTAGAATATTCAAAATAATTTGTTGTTAATTATTAACAGTGAATAATTATTATTCAGATTATTTACATTTAAATACTATAGTATATTAATTTGTTTTTTAATTAATATAGCAATTGATTGGATTATGAATTATCAAATAATTAAGCAAGGCCATAGCAATTCTAAGAAAATTATTCTAAAATTGTTATCTATTTGAAATTGATTTTTCCCACAAGCTTGTTCAGGTACAATTCCACGTGTAATTGTCGTGGGGCTGTTTATTTATTTGGACTAGGACATTTGCGATATTAAAATCTAAATTAGGTATCTATTTTAAACCCAAGGACAACTCAGTGCAGTTGATTATACTAATTATATTTTCTATTATTTTTATTTTCAATCAATAATTACGATTAATATATATGATTATCGCAGAACTTGGACAGTCATCGCAAGTCAGTACAGCCGACAACCGGCAGCCGACACGTACCGAACAGCGCATCCTATCTGAACCGTTCCCGAAGATGTTCAATGCCGGTGACGCCGGCGATGATCAGGAATGGCAGAACCAGTGCCGACGCCGAACCATCGCTGCTGGAGATGACCGCCGAAGAGAAGTCTGGCTTTGATTCCGATTGTTCAGTCTCTTCGGTACCCAATGAGGCTTCGGATGAGGAGCCAAACACACCAACCAAGGACTGCATTAAAGCGTTGGACAGCAATTCATCGAACAGTTCAGAACAGAATAACAATTCGCCGCCAAATATCATCAAAAATAACATTTACAACGATTTAATTAGTCATGAATTTCGCCAACAAATGTCGGCGAATGACCACAAAAGTGATGAACAGTCGAGTAGTGATGAGTCGGATCTTCACAAGAATTATGAGATCAGTTACCAGACAGACGACAAACAAAGCGATGATAGGGTCGTCAGTATTATTGAATACAATTATTTGATCAAATCGTAAGACAAAAGCAATTTATATGAATTTAATTAAACTGATTATTCTTTGGATTTAATAACAGATTAAGTTTCTGTTTGGACGGACGGCTCACTTCATACGGCAAACGGCTGTTAAACGACATGCGATTCATTGTTGCGGTCGTCCTATTGGTGTCGGCACTGCTGATAATGGTCTGGTCAGTGCTGCCGACGGGCATTCCCTGCGAGTGTCACTGCACCTGTTCCTGGCATAACTGGTCATTCGGGAGTTTGTTGGGCAGATATAGCCATCATTGATCATTAATTTATCTTGTTGCTGCCCCGGTTATTTGCAATCAATGTTATCTATTGTAATTCATTTCGGTAGTTGCATAATCACATGATAAATGATTACGACATTCGACATTATTGTGGTCAGATTGGAAGTCTGTGAAATTTGCTCTTATAACTATAAGATTGATAATCACCTAGTACCATGTAATTAAGTAGTAAAACAATTGAACAAGTAAAATAGTGAATTTAATTTAATTTATTGCATAAAATAATTGGAATAAACTAGAATAATGGCTGATTTGATGAGTAAAATTCCAATTTTTGACCATGTTAACAAACAACTTAAAGATGTGATCAAGTCAATTTATGTATTCCACGATGACAAAGGCGTTAATGCCTTGTTTACAGCAATTGATGATAACGTGTTCGGCTATGGCTATAATCGATGGGGTGTTTGTGGTTTGGGTCACAACAATGTTGTAACTGTGCCGCAGATTATACCCGAATTGTGTCACAAAAGTGTTCAGCAATTCTACAACGGATACAGTTTTGCTTTGGCACTGACCGGTGATAATGCACTTTACGGCTGGGGCTGTAATCGTTTGGGTCAGTTGGGGATCGGCTTTACCAGCGGTAATGAAATGCTTAAACCAGTTCTAATCAAACAATTCAATGATGTCGTGATTAAGCAAATCAGTTGCGGTTCAGCGCATACTTTAATGCTAACCTCCGATGGGGTGCTATATTGTTGGGGTTATAATAATTGGGGTCAAATCGGTTGTGGAAGAGTTGGTGGCGATAAGGTGCCAGATATAATCAAACTCAATGGACTGCCGCAAATACAGTCAATCCATTGTTCATTCAGTTTATCATTCGCTGTGACCGCAAATGGCGTTGTCTATAGTTGGGGTCAAAATAGTAGGTATGGATTGGACCATAAGTTCAGTGAAAATTGTTTCGAACCAAAAATCATCGAAAATCTGCCAAAAATTGTCTCGATTTGTGGCACCTATCACATCACATATTTTTTAACCAAGGGTGACTCAATCTATTTCTGCGGCAAACATTTCACCTCAAAATTGTTGGGCTTATGGCGAAAACAGAAACTACCAAGATTGATTGACTCAAAGTATGACTTTCAGTCGATTGCTTGTGTCCAATGGATTTATAAGCAGAACCAATTTGAGCCAAATTGTTGTGCGCTTAGAGAGGATGGAGTGTATCGGCTGACAGACTCAAAGGCTTTCAAAACTGATTTTAGAACAATCCAAGAATATTATGTCCAGACATATCAGGTCACTTTTGGTACAATTGACTTGTACAATCCAAGGCTGCTACGAAGAATTAATAGTACATTTAACAAAAGTTTGAATAATAATAATAATGAGCATCAAGGTAAATCTCACCGCATTACCGTATTACCTCACATATAAGGTTAGGTCTTATAGCCGAGGGGAACCATATTTCAGACTCTGCCACGAAATGGGGTCTTATAATACCGACCTTTTTAGCCTTTGTTTATAAGACCCAACCTTATATGTGAGGTAATACGGTATTATAATAATAATCTCATAAACCTTTATTTACCAATTCCATCAGAATTGTCGATTAAATTGAGCAATGACTTTGATGATGCAGTCGAAATTGGTCATGGTGGTTTGGGCAAGGTTTATCAATGCAAAAATAAATTGGATGATAAGGTTTATGCTATTAAAGTGATTGATTTGAATGGTAATTAATTAGCTAATTATAGCCATACTTGCAATTAATCTTTTGTTTTATTAAAGATATCGACAAAGACTTAGCTCTTAGAGAAGTTAAGACACTGTCTTCTCTGAGGAGTAATAGAGTGGTTCAGTATTACAACTCGTGGTCAGTGGACAGCCGTCTCTACATTCAGATGGAGTTGTGTTCGGATAATCTCAAGAATATTCTTACGACTAAGCAATCGGTTTTTGGCAGAACTTCGAGTGAAGAGCGTATGACTCGATTAGAGTATTACATCTCATGTCAGCTCTTCATTGAGATCTTGCAATGCGTTCAATACCTTCACGAACTCAAACCTCCGCTCATTCACAGAGACCTAAAGCCGGCGAATATTCTGTTCACTGAACATGGCATGAATGGCAGGTTTATCAAGCTGTGCGATCTTGGACTGGCACTGTTCCAAGATGTCAATACAATGCAAACTTGTAAACACGCGGGAACACTGAAATACATGGCACCCGAGGTATTGACTGCCGGTACTTACGACTGGAGGTCAGACATCTATAGCATGTCTATTATTGGACAGGAATTGTTCGAATTGGACGTCAATAAGTGAGTTATAGGCCTCGATATACGCCTTTATTGCCCAGCTGTCTGTTACCTAATGATCATGGTAATTAAAATTTTAGTTCAACATCAGTATCGCACGGAGAGCTTGGAGAAAAATACAATCGACTGGAACAAATTCTATTATCAATGGGGCAAACACGATATAAGGAGAGACCATCATGCATAAGTGTCATCGAGACGTTGGGAATGTGGTCAATTGGTCTGGATAGTATTGCGATACCAGAAAACATCCAAGATAAACGGCTGATCAATAATTCACTTGCTAAGTTTGTCTATTTTCATATGAAAATTTTGTAGAGAAATATTACCGATTATTTTTCATATTTTTATTATCTATGACAATTTCATATCAGCTAGTTTGAATAATGATTACTGTAAATGTAATAATTTGTGTCAATACAGTGATAAATGTTTTTGTATTGATTTTATACAAATTAAATGCTGTGAAACACAACTCGTCTCTCATTGAATACAATCTATTGACTAACGCGTAATCGACGTAACATTTTCGGGAATAATCCGATTCAATAGTTTCGAACTTTCTTAGAAACTCATCCAAACTATTCTTCATATAATTAGATAGAATTACAATCAAACTGATATTAACAAGTACAATAAACAGTTCAACACATGATATGTATGCTTCGCTACTATCTTGATAGTAATAAATACAAAGTCCAACAATAAAATTGAGTTCAAAGTCACAGAGAATTAAAAGTACGTAAAAATTGACAAATTTGTCGAATTTCTTGACATTATTTATTAAATTCACAATAATTTTGTAACAATGCATAAAATCATTAACAGAATGAAAATTTCTGGTAATTTCTTTGACAACTTCTGTAACATAACAACTCTGATACGCAATGAGTGAGGTAATAGTTAACTTGCTACTCATCATAAAAACGCCACCGATAAACATGCATACATTCATGTTAATAGTCAAGTTATCCATATAAAATAAATATGCAATAAATTCAGTTATTTGAAAGATTAAAGTCAAAATTAACTGACCAAGCATTATTATCTTGACTCTACTACAATCAAGTTCAGCCATATGTTCAATAATAGATTTACCTTTAATTAGCAGGATATACAGGGCAACAAATTTGTGCAGAGTATTAGATACAAGCCAAATTTTCACCAAGACACTGACCAAGTTAGCTTTGTTATTTATACCTTTGATGTTGAAATTTGTGTTAACCAGGTTATCAGCTACAGTGTAAAAACTGGCCACGATAAAGATGTAAGCAACGATGTTCCAGCATATTAGCAAGAATCGTATGAGCAAACTATCTGTTTGATAGTTCCAATACGATGTACCGGTGATCCGATGATAATTAACCAGGTATTTCAAATGAGAAGTTCGATTTTTCATCTTGGCTCTTCCAACCGACCGGTTAGACAACTACTATTGTTCACTTACTCATGCTCATTTATAAACCCTTGCGAAAAAACAATCTATCATAATTATGTTGATTTTAATCATACAAACTTGGAATACAAAGGTTGTGTTTAACCTTTAAAATGAACTAACTCCTTTCGAACATTTAATGAATGGTTGGCAGCGAAAGTAGTCAAACATTGGCCAATCAGACATCGAGATCATACAAATCGGTTCATTCGCAACAGCGTAATGATAATGCCTATCGCGAGTAGTGGTCGTAATAGACATTATATCAATTCAATTGAACAAATATAATCATTTGTGCATGAGTGAAATATTTTCTGGCTGTTTTAAACCAACTCCAAGTCATTAAGAGATTAAGTAAATGATTTTGGGTATAAAATTTACCCAATGGTTCAATTGAAAGGTTAAATTATAATTGATTGCATTAAAACATTGACATATAATCATTCAATATCCCGATTATCATGATCAATTCTGTTATGTCAACGCCTGTAATTGCATTGCAAGAACTAATTTGTTTGCTATTCAAATCGATAACTTGTATGTCAGTTGAATGAATAAATATTGCCAATTATTCAAATGTGCTAGATATTGCTGTTAACAATTATTAGCTAGAGCAAAAATTTTTATCAGATGAAAATATGATGGAATAGGTTAGAAATGAACAAATTAAATTTTCTCCAATTTGTCAGATAGAAATTTTTCAATGCAATTAATTTCATAATAATCAATCTGAATAAAGTGCCGAACATATTGATTGCTTTAATAATTATTTAACTTAAATATCTAATAAAAGTCTATTCTATTATATTAGCGATCTCTTGATTGGCACAGACGAATATTGAACATTGTTAATTAATCAACAAGTAAGTACAATGCTAATTCAAATCTACTTTATTTGTCATCAATTAAAGAATACAATCAAAGTAAAATAGACTTGTGATAAGTCCAGTGTTCACCATATTGTAGGCGTCTTTCAGGCTGGCAATGAGCCGTCCAATTGTTGTCGGACAGGTGCCAGATAACTGTTCCCAGAACCAGTGCACGGGGCACACCTGCAACTGGTGATGTAACCACACCGACACCAGAGATAGCAATTCTGACGCTGGTTCCGTCTCAATACAGCTGCAGACTCATCGTTCGTGGCGATGGTGCCGACCAGCAGGTAGATGAGCATGCACAGTCCGATGATTCGGGTTGTATTCATTTTTTTCTGGAATAATTATGTATTCAAAACTAAATATTAACTTGCTTAAATAGTTTTTAAGAGCAAACATTGCTGATTGATTACTATTTGTTATCGCGTTTTGCTAGGAAATTGCGCAAACCAAGGTCAATTTTCAATTTTTGATATTATAAGTAACGAAAAAATATTCTGAATATATTAGATAACAAAACCTTGACGTATGAAATCCTCTCTGAATTAAATATTTTGTAATTAAGATCGAATATTTTGTTTGGTGCATTTGAAATTCATGCTATCATGTAATTTTGAACTAATTTAGCTTGGCCATTATTCTAATAATCACTATGCAAATAACGAAATGGGCTTTTAAGCCTATCGTATTGACTCAGATAAATTAATTTCAGTACTCAAGAAATACGAAGTTTTTGCTGAGTAAGCAATTAGTAACTGATTTCGATGTAATAAACAAACTATGAATGCTTGAACTCTAAAGCCCAGTTCATATTCTATCAGTTCCTATGACTGGTTAAAAATATAGGTTTCAAATAAGAGTTGAATTTAAATTAAAATTAATTTTAACATAAATTTTGAGTATTCGGAGTTTTGTTGGTCGCAATCTGAGCCACGAGATGATAACCAGATAGTTTGGCCAGTCATTCAGTTCTTACACACCCAGAACCTTCTCCGCCAAATACTTCTTGTGCTCGTCAGTCAGTCTCCTTCCGAAAGTAGTCTCATCGACACTCAAAAGACGTTTGGTTGCGAGAGATATTTCGAACCGAAACATAATTAACGTTAATTTAACTAAATTAACGCTGAAATAAGCTTGAAATCAAGATTACAGCTTGAATTTGATGTAATTAAGCTTAATTTAACTGGATTGAGCTGGCGACCTCCATTTTGTTCATGTCCCACCTTATCTTCCTGAGTAGGAATAGGCCTGATAAGTCCTGTTTAAAGACTAAGCAATCAATTTATGAAAGACCTAGAAACAAACATGAATTCTTCGATTGTCGAGTTACTAATTTCAATATTTCAATAATTTATATAATTTATTTATTATGTAAATTCTATAAGATGTTAGTTCTATTGATTCTCATTTTATGATAAATGAGCAACGTCGGACGAATATTGGACTTGATCAAATTGATCAACAAGCAAATATTCAATGCTAATTCATATCTACTTTTATTTGTCTTCTATTAAAGAATACAATCAAAGTATTATAAACTTGTGATAAGTCCAGTGTTCACCAAATCTATGGCGGCTTTCATGCTGGCAAAGAGCCGTCCAATTGTTGCCGGACAGGTGCCAGACGAGCTATCTGGTAAGTTGAACCAGATCTCGTTGGGGGTGGGCATGAGGCACAGCTGCACGGACCGGCGTAGCCACATGGACAGTAGATCGCGCAAATCGCGGTCTGACGCCGGTTTCGTCTCAATACAGCTGCAGACTCTACGTTGGTGGTGATGGTGGCCACCAGCAGGTAGATGAGCATGCACAGTCCGATGATTCGTGGTGTATTCATTTTTCTGGGATAGTTATGTATTCAAAACTAAATATAAACTTGCTTAAATAGTTTTCAAGAATAAACAGTGAACAGTGAAAAGTTCTGATTGATTAATATTTGTTATCAGGTTTTCCAAGAAAATTATGCTAACCAAGGCCATTTTTTCAACAGTAAAAAAAATATTCTGAATATATTAGACAACATAACCTTGATAAATGAAATCCTCTTTAATTGCCCAAATTTAAGACAGAATATATTGTTTGATGCATTTGGAATTCAGGCTATCATGTAACGTTTAAATAAATTTAACTTGGACGTTATAAATAAGAATATAAATAACGAATTGGGCTCTTAGGCCCGTCGTAGTGACTCAGATAATTTAAATTCTGTACTCAAGAAATACAACAGTTTTTCTTATGTAAGCAATTAATAGATGACTTCGATGTGATAAACAAACCAAGAATTCTTGCACTCTGAACGACAGCTCATATTCTATCACTTTCTACTAGTGGCTGAAGATATTGGGTTTCAATGAAGATTTGAATTAAAATTTTAATTAATTTTACATAAATTTTAAGAATGTTTTGGTTACTCGGAGTTATAATGATCACAATTTGACTGGAATCATCAAAATTATAATTAATTACTATAAAAACTGCACCCTAACTGAATTAGGTTATTCACTAATTCCTGTACTAGCAATAATTGGTTATTCGTCTATTATTGCTAGATCAAGATATGAGTGATAACCTAGGAAAACATATTTTCTAGGAAAACGTGATAACAAATTTTAATCAATCAGCAATGTTTAAAAACTATTTAAGTGAGTTCATGTTTAGTTTTGAATACATAACTATCCCAGAAAAATGAATACACCACGAATCATCGGACTGTGCATGGTCATCTACCTGCTGTTCGGCACCATCGCCACGAACGAAGAGTCTGCAGCTGTATTGAGACGGAATCGGCGTCAGCTTTGCGCTGTCTATTGT